>JAKSZP010005466.1:0-141206 GCA_022478985.1 Massospora cicadina
TTTTCCTGGTTTTTTATGAAGGTTAATTTTCCAGTATCTGGATATGAGATCCATTGCTGAAGAGTATTGGGCCCCTCATAAGCGATCAAGAGCATCATTGATCTGGGGAAGTGGGTAGGTGTCCTTTTTTGTTCTTTTATTTATCTGAAAATAGTCTATAAAGACCCAGTTGGATCCGTCCTTCTTTTTTACAATTAAAATTTGACTGGTCCAAAGGCCTGAGGATGGAACCAGCAACCTATGTTCGAGTAGCTTGGTAACTCTACCAGCAACTACTACCTCACTTTTTCACAAATGACAGATGAGTCACATATGAATTGGCGGTTGATCCATAACGTTGACCCTGTGAACTATATTTTTGGCGCAACCCAGATCATAATCATTTTGTGAAAACACTCCTGAATATCATTTGAATAATTTAAGGGTGTGATTATTTTGTTCTTCTGAGATCCCCATCTTTTTTCCTGATAAAATACAGAAAGGATTGCAGTGATTCAAGTTCATTAGGTAACTTCATCTTATTCAGCTTAACATAGGCGTGAAAAGCTATTAGCTCTGTGGTAAAGACTAAATGGATAAAGGCCACTACTTGGTTTTTTCTATCTGTAATAGCCTGTCCAGGAGGTTGGTGACCAGTACCTTAGTTTAGTTTTGTCCATGGATTAAAAACCCAGGTGTTACGTAGGGATCAGTTTGGCAAACTTACCAGGGCGCATAGATTTAACTATACAAATAGTCATTAATATCAAAGGTAAGCCCAGTCCTGATGATGCACTGTTTGTTGGACTTAAAAGCTGTCAGTGCTCGCGCCCTTAGAAGTTTTCCCTGAGTTTATTTAACTTGAGCGAGCGGTGTCCAGGAACGTTTGCCAACCTGTCAAAATTATACAGGAACGATCCCTTCTGCATAGATCAAGCTAATGTAGTCATTCTTCTTGGCCAATAATGGTTCCCCTTTTTGGTGGTAGAAAAATGGCGAAGTTCATCTCAAAATTTTGAGAGTATTTTTTTAAAAATCACACTGGGACCAATGCCGTTGCATAAAATTGGTCCCAATCAACATTTCATAATTCTGATTGGGCAGCACCATGGCTGGGGCGGTCACAAGAAGGGAGCCAAATTGAAAAGGCAAGGCACTATAGACACCTTGAGAGGTAGTTTTATATACTTCTGTCCCGTAAACCTTATTATGATCTACATTGTGAGCAAGCCTTAACCTCCTCATGAATTTTGTAAAAATAATATTGGTTGGAGCCCTACTATTGTTGATGGCTCAAACTCTTACATAATTCACTTAAATATTAGCAAAAGTGCAATCAGAATAGGAATATTATATTGTTTACTCAATAAATGGTGGCATCTATTGCTGAAACAAAATATTGAGAAAACTGTTCAGCTACCTCAGGTAATAGTTTCTTTGTGGTAGCCATGAGGATTGAACCATTGATATCGTTCAAAGGACTATCATCTTCCATCTGTGCTTTCAGGATTTGCATTTCATTAAGATAGGGTCACACCACTTTTTCAATAATTTTGAGCTCAGGGGCCCTCGCTTGCAAGTGGGTAACTGCAAAAACATGGTCAGGAGGAACATGAGCAAAGGCGGAGGTAGACAGTTCCACGTCTACTCCACCTGATCTTTTCCCAAGAAGGATAGTTGTTTATTGATAAGGTCAACTACATTATTTTATTGGGTTTAGTGAAGCAGAACTGAAAGATATGGTCATATTTTCTGCATTTGTAGCAGGTGACCTGATTCTGCATGTTGCTTTTTGTGGAGTTTTTGTGTACAAACTTACTCGACCTTTGGGATTGGCCCACTCATTCTTTATTGGGAGATTTCCCCTCATAACCCATAGGAGCAGTGTTAGCGTAGCAAAAGATCTTGTTGTGAGCATTGAAGGTGGACTCACAAACTCTCAAGAAATTGACCATTTAAGCTGTTTTTTTATCCATGGTCAGCGGGGGATCTTTACCCAATTGAGCTCATTGTGTCCTCATAGTGATGACTTCATGGCATTCTGGTGTCAAAACCAAGTAATTCTCCCACACCCATAAGTATCTGTACTTACTGATGGAAGTGACTGGCGAAGGCTTCAATAGACTCATCTTTCTAGCTCTGAACGCTGAAAAATTCCTGATTCCAGTTGGAGAGGTGCTCCAGATTGCTGAACTCCCCTATAACTGCAACTTTCGCTTCTGCATAAGTCTGTTTGCTGGAGGCTAGATGGGACAGAATGATATTCTGGATCACTGTGTTGAGGAAGTCTACAAGAGTAACTGCATTCTGATGATCCATGCACCCCATCATGGCCATCTTGAACAACTTGAAGAACGCTGTGACATTGTTTTTTGAAACTCCAGAAATTTTGGAGTCAGTCAAAATTCCAAGTCTCAGGGGGATTGCTGCCAATTATTGACATCCAACTGATAGTTTGCACAGAAGAGGAAGAGCACCGTACAGGGTAAGTTGTCAGGGTTTTCTTCACTTTTCATAATATGCTTCAGCTAAATTCAGTGAAATTGTCATTCCTGGATGAAGAGCTTTTCTTGACCAAAACAGATCCGCATTCAGAACCCTTGTGACCATGAACAGTGTTCCCTTCTAGCGTGGATAGCTGATCAGTGATGGTTTCACACTTTTTGCAGCTGGACTTCCATGTCTTCAATTTTAGGTACTTCCAGCGCAGTTCCTTTCAGTTTTTGGCCAGCTGGCGAATTTGGTCAGTATTATTGTCCGTGGTTTTTACTAACAACAGGGCTTGATCTTGTGCCTTGATGAAGTCCAATCCCTGCCTCATAATATACCCTCTATTATAACAACTCAGTCCATTGAATCTTCTCCTTGCTTCTGGGATATGGAATCCAACGCTGTAAATTCAAGCCCAACAACTCAGTCCAAATTCTTTTACCCTCAGCTTAGTTGTGAGTCTTCATATCTCTAACTAACAAGTATAGCTTCCTGACTTCTTCGTTAACATCTTTATTTTGCTTTGTGTGATAGTGGATAGACTTACTAAACTTCACAAAAATACATATCCACATATTCTAGGTCCAGAATTTTGGGAGTTTGGCACGAATCAACCTCAACTTGGCAACTCCCCTTTTTTCACCAAATCTCTACTCATTTCTCTTAAATCAATAGCTTATGGACAGCATTGGCCCAGAACCCCCTGTAGTGAGCATCCCTTGTTGAAAAGTGGGCACTACACAGCTTTGCGATGGTATTCTAAATTAATCTAATTTCTTTGTATGATGACAGGGAACATGAATCTGAGCTGATAATGGTCTAGAAAACACTTGATCATTTTCTCTATAAAATCTAGACACTTCCGTCTTAAATCAACTAAAAACAAGGGTGGTTAGCCTGGCAGGTAAAACTGCTTCCACCCTTGTGCAGGTTTCAAGTTTTAAACCTGTACTGGCTAGAAAAATTCTTGGTGTGGTATTTTTGTTAAAAGGTTGACCCACCTCAAGTAATTTAAATCAACTAAAAACCAATAGCATGTAAAAGCTATTATACCAAGAACAAGATATCTTCATTTGGGAAACAATCTCATACATGTATAGTATTTTGGCACCCTAGTGCCCTCCTATCAGAGTTGTTGGCATTTGTTGCCAGGGAATAGCTTTGCACTTTTTGACCTGCAGCTTTAGCATGCCGTTGTTCAGAGCTTTCTTTGACTTAATTTCCTAAGATAGTTGTTCCTGCCCCCAAGCTGGTAACCTTTTAGGTATCATCCCTAACAAACGTAAAATTCTTAATTATCAATTAAACTTAGATATCACCTTGGAGCTCCGTTCTTAGAAGCAAAAACCATAGATTTTAGCAAATTATATCGTGGAGCATCCTCAACCAATCTACTAGTGATGGAACACATTAAAAAAGGCGTAATATGGTTAGATTCTCAACATTCCCTTCCATCAAAGTCACCCATCAGAAAATCTCTTGATCACAATTTCCCTTATTGGCAGTTCTGGTTGGTGAAAGCTGAGATCTTGTCTTTTGAGGGGATGATGTAACAATTGGTGATCATGGTTGGACAGAGACAAGTATGATTTATAGAAAAGAGTGGTTTAGAAAAAATTCTGAAATAATTGGCCAAAAGACCTTGGTCAATTCCCAGTGGAATCCCTCATAACAGGGAAACAATTCCAATATTTTTTTCAAATAATAGACGTTTAGGCAGTCAGATTGCTCTGAAGCATCAGCCAAATCTGGGGATCTCTTGTGAGGTCCCTCCCCTTCATACTGCATGGCTAATACAACCAACTGCGCAAAGACTGGCCCCTCTTATAGGGTTGGAGGGCGCCTCTTCAGGTGCAAAATTTTTTTCATCAAATGATTGGGTAAAATACATCAAAACCTTACCTCATGGGTCAAAATTACCTATTGATAATAATCCGTTCTATAAATATGACGCAAGTCTAAAATGATCCAATAAGTCAAGGCTCAATATTTCCTAATCTGGACTTTACTAAGCAATCCAAATTTTGAGCCTATTATCTTAAGTACTAATTACCAAATTATTATTGGGGTTCATTTCTTACCTCCCATAAGGACTAATAAATATAAAAACACCAACCTTCAAGTTTTTTGTGTTTATTTATTTTTATTAATACCAGTGGTCTTATTCCCCTATTTGTTGGATTTTAGGGAAAAAAACCAGCGAGCATTTCTCCAGACAAAAATTCAACAATCATACATGTATTTCCTAAGGTTAGGACTTTGAAATCTGCTATGATAATGGTTAAAAATCAGATTTCTGACTTGACTTGATTGTTGAATAAATGCATTTTAGGTACGTTTGAAAAATATTTAATTCTGGAGTATTTTATGAATTTAAGCTACCTCAATTAACTGGTGGACAGATGTCAGGATGTTAACATTTGTTGAGCCTTTCCTAGCCTAATTTATTATTATCCTCATAGCTCTTGCTGTGCTACTATTTTTTATCAAGTGAGGATACATTCCCCCTTTCCTCACTTAAAAAATCTACATAATTTGGTTTGTTCTCTGAATAAAGCCTATTTGCTTATAACAGCCTCTTTATAATTTATTTTGTAAAATTTAGTATATATTGGGACCTGTCATGGTGGGCCAGGTAGGTGAGCCAACATCCTTGAATACCTCAAGGGTGGTTTCACAACATAAGATAGTCATGATGGGGAAAGTACTTAAGGAACAGAGGTTTGATGTGTGAGTACGTGAAATCCTCTCCAGATGGAAACCTTAGGCCTCTGAAAGCTATGGTAGGTTTTTATTCTGGCTGGCGCAACCCTGTGAATTTCGAAATATAGTAGAGGCAGCAGTGTATTGAATGTCCGCTGCAGAACATCCAGGGTGGTAAAATGCTTTGTGTATCATATTGCTTAGCCTGCAATTTCTGAAACACTAAACATGGCGTAATTCAACTTACCATTGGGTATTGTTTTACCTATGTTTGTTTGCATTATGACACAACCTAGTCTGCCAGAGGATTGAGGTAAATCTCCTCTGGTGTAGGTTTGTATATTTTGAAAAAAACAAGGTCTTGGGAGCCTCGTTTGTTACAATTGTGGCTTATTTTTAAGAAGTTTAGTGACATAGAACGCTTGATCCATCTATGACAAAGAGTTAGCTGACGTCATGTTAGGACCACCCAGTGCTAAAAAAAGAGTTAGCTAACGTCATTACAGCTACTTTATTTCCACTTAACATCAGTTTTGAGTGATTTTGAAAAAAGTCGATTTTCCACCACTGCCCCACTGCACCAATCTCCAAATTCATGCCCTCAGATCCACCACCAGCTGCCCCAGTATGGGGCAGCTGGTGCTCCACTTGCTAGCATTTACCGCCCTGCAGGCAAATGCATGCGAACAGGCTTGTCCAGTCTGCCAAATAAATCTGGTCACTATGTCCCCCTAAAGACTTAGCATTCCACCTTGCACAAGCCACCTCAACCCGCCCCCACCCCTAGCCCTACCCTGATCCAATATTTGCTTTTGCCTCTGCATCAAGTACAGATGTCTATTACCATACATGAACAAAGCAATAATTGAGCTGGCAATGACCACCTTTGCTCCAGCAGGGTTTATTGACTTCCACCCATACAAGGGCTATTTCGATATTGAGTTCCCCACTGAAGAGGAGGCAGCCGCTGAAGCAGATATACAATTAATTTATAAAAAAACTTCCATTACCACCACTCGAACACGCCTCAGAGATGATGTCACACTTGTAGTAACCTTTGAAAACCTCCCCTCACACCTTTCCCCTCAAACACTTTATGAGGAGTTCATGTCAGGGTTGTCCACTTATGGCGAAAACCCTATCCTCCAATTTGTTGTCCCAAGTGGTGCTGAACGCCTCGCAGCACCTTGGGCAATGGCCACTATTACCCCCACCAGATGAACATGGTCCAGCACATCCCACCGCGTGCCTATATCCCATCTGCACCTAACCATTTCTTTTGGGCCTTCACCAACAACGATTGCACAATTTGCCCCCTCTTCTATGAATTGGACCACACCAAAAAGACATGGCAATATAATTCACACACTGAAAACAAGGACAACACTACACATGAGGCCACACCAACAGCATTTGAGTAGGGATTTTGCTGCCCCCACCCCCACAGGCCATGCACTCAAATCAGAAGCAGAATCTAGCACCTCAAACCCAAGTTGGCCAATGCACACCAATGCCAACCAATTGGGTGCAGGATTGGACCACTGTTTAATCCAGAAAATCACCCGCCCCAAAATCTACCAAATCAAAATCACCTATTCACATATCTTCCTAAATCAATTAAAATCACTGGAAATCATTGGAGGAAGTAACTGAATTGGGTGAAATTGTCCCGCCACTGAGCTAGCCAATTGATTTAACACCTTACCTAAATTCAGACTTTGATACCCCAGTCACAACCAACCAATAATTTTGCAAACCCAGAGCCTTTTTCCAAAGTGACTACCAGCTTGCCGTGGCTGCAGTGGCCAATACCAATAATCCCTGTACATGCATACTATGTGCAAAATTGGCCAAGGAATTTAAAAAATGGGATGCACACCCTTTTGTTCCCCTCCAATTTTCCTCCTACCGCAAAAGAAGAAATCCAACGCCTCCATGAAACTGCCACCACTGCCATCAAGCATGTCACTGAACTGGCAGATTTCCCCCATCCACAAGCATCACAAGAACAAAAACTGCGAAATTAGAACAACTTCTTGACGCCTGCATCCAGGCTGAACACCACGTTGTAAAACTCATGGAAGCTCTAATATAGTTCCAAATAGTCGATCTCAACAACTATCTACTCCACTTTGACCCTCATCCTGCGGATGCTCCAAACCCCCTACTCTCAGCATTGATCCGCCCTTACGATGCTGATCCTGAAGATGACCCACCTGGTCCCCCCTCCCCCTCTGCCATGATGGGATAGGCGGCTCACCGCTATACCACCTGGTAGGTAATCATATTATTTCTTTTTGTGTCTTGGTGCCAAAAGGAGCAGTCAATTCCTGTTTGTTTTTTTAGTTGGTTTAATTTTGGAGTTACACCTTTGGTATTGTCCATCTCCTGGTCGGCTTACCTTGTTTAAACAAAAGAGTTAGCTGACGTCTATTTGTCATTAATGCACTGGTGGTACCTTTTAGTGAGGCGATAAGCATCCTGTGGATGTGCGCTGTTATAAAATTGGCAGTATTTGGGAGACACGCCGATGGATATTTGCACATGGTTTGACCCACTGAGCAATCAGGACCAATGATATGATGATTATTGTCCTTGACACAACAGAATAAACTTATAAAATAAATAGATGTGGAGCACTTGCTCCCTCAACTCTCTTTTATTTAATATTTTAATACAGCGGATTCTTGCTGTACACTTACTCTAAAACTACTAACAACCTCTCTCAAACATCTCATCGGGCTTATATGGTAATGACTTTGGATGGCATCGCTTTCATGGTTTAGTAATTCACTTCACCATATCTCATTGGTTCCATCAATTATTCATTCATCAATTCACAATTTCCTAATTTGGCCGATTTCCCAACAACCCAATATCGCCTCATTTCAAGGCAATTAGTTAATTGTATTTATAAAAGCTTGGCATATTCCATCTGTTCCACCATATTGACTTTAGGGCTTATCGTCCAGTCATATCAGAAACGTGACATTACCCCTCTTGACTGGTTGATAAGAATCCTATTGCTTATACGCCTGGAGAAACTTTGCATGCACTCGGTTGATGATTTAACCACTAACAGGGTCCTTGATAGTATATGCTTTGACCACTGTTTCCTCAATGACTTCAAACGGACCAATTCATATAATGGCCAGCTTGTGTTTCCTCCCAAACCCATGCTGGTCATGAAAGAGAACTATGTGCCTTCCTTGAACTGCGCTAACCCACTTAGACATACCTGATCTGCGGCCTGATTCCTGATCTTCTTAGCTAAGCTGAAGGAATAGGCTTCTGTTTGCAATTCAATCGGAATGTTTGCAAGGTTAGTCAGGTAGTGGTGGGGTTCCGCTCCGCCAGTGTCTTCCACACACAAATAAAGTAACGCCAGAAGAGCTGGATGTCAGCCATATAATAATTAGAAAGGAACTCTTCCCCATGGTGGAATGGTAACTGATGTTATAGGCAGACACGGCAGTGAAAAGAAGGGAGGTCCAATCAGATGGTCGATCCATTACTAATTTTTGCAGGATATTCATCAGAGTCCCGTTCACACGTTAAACCATTACATTAGATTTGGGGTGATATGGGGTCGTTAGAACCCCACGGATACCCATAATCTCGTTCATTTTGGGGAGGATGTGCAAGGTAAAATTAGTTCCGTTGTCAGTGAGAATAAACTGAGGGCATCCATGTTTTTGAATAAGACTTTCATAACAAACTTGGCCACTGTAATGGCCCCAAATCTCATATTGCCCTTACTTTGACCCACTGGGTCAAGTGGTCGATAGCCACAAGAATGTACTTACACCAGTTAGCTTCTGTTGCCAAGGGACCAACAACATCCAGAGAAGCAGTATGCCAAGCAAAGTGTGGTTTCACTACCTGAGATGATGTCTTATGGCGGAATGGCTTATCCACTTGGCACTGATGGCAACAGGAAATGATTTCAAGCACATCTTAAGTTCATACTTTCCCAATAGTACTGAGGGTGCAACAACTCCATTGTCTTACTCACCCCACCATGTCTGACTGCCTTATGGGCGCTCATAATAATTTCCGGCCAGGCTGAGGGTCACGGAAAATTCAACTTAGAGTCACTAATCCGCTTGTACAGTTCCCCATTCCATTGATAGGTATTTGCTCTCATTTCATTTAAAGCTTTGATCACTTGGGGCGGCTCATCGTTATACTTCCCAAAGATCATTTTATCAAACATTATATCGCTTACATCTGCCATAACTGCAATTGTGGGCAATCTCAATAAACAATCGGCATTCTGGTGTTTTGCTCCAGATCAATGAAGAATTTCAAAATTGTATGCCTGCGTTTATGAGCCCATCAGGCCAAGCGACCTTCCAGTTCTTTCAGATTTTGTAACCAGCATAGTGAGGCATGATCCGTTACAACTTTGAATTTCACCCCATGCAGATACACCTGGAATTGTTATAGGCGTAGATCATCACTAAGCACTCCCGCTCAGTCATGGTATAATTGCGCTCATGGCTGTTCAAGCTATGACTGCAATATGCTATGGGGTGCTCCTCTCCTTCCTCATCTTTTTATGATAGAATTTCTCTCACAGCGGAAAGGGATGCATCTGTCTGAACGATGAACTCTTTTTTAAATTAGAAAGCATATTACTGGCACGCTGATCAGTGCCATTCAAAGCGTATCAAAAGCGCGTTGCTGCCATTCTGTCCATTCAAAAATGATGTCCTTCTTTTATAACTCTAATAGTGGGCCCACAATACAGCTGAAGTTAGGGATTAAGCGCCAGTAATATCCGACCATTCCCAAAAATACCTGTAATTCCACTTGCTATTGGGTGGAGTCATTTTATGTATAGCTTCCACCTTGGCTGGTTGAGGCCGCGGCCCTGTAGCATCAAACATGAACCCCAGGTACTCCAGCTGGTCCTTAAAGAAGTGGCATTTCTGAGGTTTGATCTTTATGTTGGCCTCAGCGAGCTTGTGGAACACAGCTTCTAGATGATCGAGGTGTTCAGAGAATTTTCAGGAGAAAACATTAATGTTGTCAAGGTATACAAGGACACACGACAGTTTTAGGTCCCCCAGAATAGTATCCATTGCTTGTTGAAACGTAGCTGGGGCATTACACAGCCCTTGCAGCATATGAGTTGGTTGGAAAAGACCTTTAAATGTGATTACAGCGCACTTCTCCTTCTCCGCTGATGGCAACTCAATTTGTCAGTACCCTGAAATCAGGTCCATATATCTGAGAAGAACTGAGCTTCTCCTAGTCGATTCAAAGCATCATCAATCCGTGGTAAGGGATAGGAGTCCTTTTTGGTAATTCTGTTGAGCTTTTAATAGTTTATTACTACGCGGTTGGTGCTGTCCTTCTTTTTTACAATTAGAACGGGTGAAGCCCATGGACTCTTGGATGGTTCAAGCATCCCTTGCGCTAATAGTTTGTCATTTTCCTCAGTTACTACTTCTTCTTACGCCCTTGATCGGCAGATTGGCCTTGACCTGAAGGGAGGATGATCTCCAATGTCCAGCCTATGAACCACCCCACGCGCACATCCTAAATTGTGGTCATTGACAAAGAAAATCCCTTTATATTTTTGAAATACAGCGATTTCCCTATCCTTCTGTGGTTCTGACAGCCACATTAACTCGTCACAGGATACAACAGCCATTAAATTGAGCGGTGGTTTAAAAGGAAGACCAAATTCCTCCAGCAACCCAAATTCATGAGCTGAAAGAACCTCCTCGATGGGGATTAAGTGTAAGTATGCCACTATTTGGTGGCGGCGGATTTGCAGGGGTACTGTTTGTAGATTTGCAAGTAAAACGTTGATCTCCCCTTGACCTGGTAATATAATGCTCAGAGCCATGTGGGGCTCCAACCGTGATTGCTGATATGGCCCAATAACCTCCCCATAGAGTCCATCCAGAATTTCAACCACCAACTCAGTGTTCAGTACAACTTGATGCCTAGATGGAATAGATATAGATCTGGCTGCTTTCAACGGCAACCCTTGATATACATAAATCTGTTGAAGAAGAGCCCAGGTTTTACTCTTTAATTGCCAGTAGCATACTGGGTTTACTTTGTCACTATATGCTAGATTGATATTCCCCATATGCACCAGATCTGTTAGGCACTCCGCTAGAGGTGAAGTGAATTGGGATGCGCTGACCCAATATTTCAAAAGTCTCATTCATCATATTAATGACAGCCCCATTGTGTCTCAATAAAGCAGTTCTGATAAGTAGATTATATTGGCTATTTGGTAACACTATAGCTGGGGCTACCATGATATAACCAAACCTCAGCGGAAGCGCATTGTATGCTCCCTCAGAGACCATATTTTCCGCTCCAGAAGTTTCATATACCATCCGGTGTTCCACATCTGGTTTTAATGACAAATTGGCCACCAAGTTGGTGGAGAATATATTGATGGGAGCACCGGTATCTATGATGGCATGGACTTGGGTCTTAGCTACAACCAGATCACAGTAAGTACATTCAGATAAGACACATCTCAACTGTTTGTAACATGTACATCTAAAGAATCCCTGTTTTCAAGGAAACACGCAATCCCTTTACCAATTCTGGGGTATTGTTTGATAATAGTTTTGACTGGAAGAGCGGCGCTTACTGCTTGCAACAAAGGTGCATCTGATGAGGGGTCTAATTTTTCAGGGGAAACTCAGTTATACATTTGGCATGCATACGGCTCAACCTGCGTCAAGGACCCCTCTTCTGTCATATCCATAAATTGCGTTTGTGTTAGCACATTTACCCCTACAACTGGCTGCTGGTTTAGAAAAGCATCATCATACCATGAAACATCCGCTGGATGTGTAGGAATAGGTTCAGATGGGACGTTTTGAGTCATATTAGCAGAGGTAGAGAGTCCCATATCTACTCCGCTCTGACTTTTCCCTGACTATACTGCTCCCAGGCTAGGTACTGAACCAGACGATTATGACAACTCCTAGCCAGGTGCCCTGGCCTACTGCACAAAAAGCAAATAACCCTATGAGACCTGCATCCTTGAGTGTTGTAAATTGGGCCATCAAAAAAGATGGAATGGTATTGAACAGTGTATCCAGGCCCATCCTGGGAGGTGTACTGCTGTTGGCAACTTGGTTGAAAACGAGGATGGTTATGATAATAAGGCCAGGGAATGCCAACCGGGTGCTGAACAGGGAGGGATGATTCCTCCATATAAACAAGGCGAGCATCAGAGGCAATAGGTTTCGCTCTATACTGGGTGGAGGGAAGGTAGTAGATAGCTGTCGTAGAATTTGAACAAGTTTAAGCAAAGGTACATCAACCTCTAAACATGGATCCAAAGCATTATAAAACTCTCAGTATGGTTTCACAGCAGAGGTCAAGGCTATGATTGTGTCACATTCAATTAAAACTCCTGTCCCAATTAATACATGGGCTTCTGCTGAGAATTGATCAGCAAACGCAGTGAAGGTCTCATTATGTTGAAACTCAATGGTTAAAAACTCAGCTTTCCGCTGTGACATTTTTGAAGATCCACTGAACAATCGCAGCACCATCTCCTTAACTTCATGGTAGGAAACAGAACTAGCTGGAAGGTAAAAAACGACTTGATCAGCACTCCCAACATCCAAAGAAGAGAGCAATAATTTAGCCCTTTTTCAAACTGAAGCACCTTCAGTTGCAAAATCAAATCGGCAAAAAACCCATGAATATTTCCTTCACGATCAAATGGTGGCATCTTATAATTGTAAACATCCTGAAGCAACTCCCCTTGCTTTTTAAACACAGTATTAACATGAGTCTCAACTCCTCAAATGCAACAGGCCCATTATTTTGTGCAGATCTCTTACCAAAAAGATCTGGATGCAACATATCTGGCAGCTGAGTTTTCATTGTATAGTTAATGGTCAATGTGCCCTTGGAGTGAGCACCACTGTTATAAAATTGGCAGTATTTGGGAGATACATCGATGGATATTTGCACAGGGCTCAACCCACTGAGCAATCAGGACCAACAATAAGATGATTGTTGTCCTTGACACAACATAATAAACTTATAAGATATATAAATATGGAGCACTTGCTCCCTCAACTCACTTTTATTTAATATTTTAATACAGCGGATTCTCGCTGTACACTTACTGTAAAAGTACTAACAGCAACCTCTCTCAATCATCTCATCCCGCTTATATGATAATGACTTTATATGGTATTGCTTTTATGGCTTAGTAATTCACTTCGCCATATCTCATTGGTTCCACCAATAACTCATTTTTCAATTCACAATCACCCAATTTGGCCGATTTACCAGCAACCCAATATCGCCTCATTTCGAGGCACTCAATTAATTGTATTCATAACAACTCAGCAGATTACATCTGTTCCAACATATTGACTTTAGGGTTTATCATCCATTCATATCAGAATCATGACATGCGCAATGACCATAAGTCACTTACCTACTATTGCAAACCCCAAAAGTTGATATACAGGCAGACTAAGACTCACCACGACCTTCTAAGCTTCATTTTAAGTGTGAGTTTGTAAAGGGGCCGCCCATATCTTACAAAATATTTTGAGCTGTAATCTTCTAATGGGACCACTTTGGATACAGAATCTGAATTAAACATGGTAACTCTCCCCTAAGCAGGTCATAGCTCAGCTCCCTCCAACCATTGCCAAGGTTGCATCCCTCACTACAGACCACAAAATACAAATCAAAATACAAATATAAACCCAAATCTAAATCTAAATAAAATAAGAACTAAATAATTCCACAACTTTCAGCATCTTTGGCACTTCTGAACTAGTGAGTGGAGTTACACCCTCTGATCTAATCCTTGTACCCCCTGTCAATGAAGATTTTCTCCAGTATGCGGTTACATTTGATACTCTTTCTGAGTCATAATCTCCTATCAATTATGGCTCTGTCCTTGATGCTTTATTGGTAGCTCAGTCAACAGATCCTAAGGGACAGGATCTCCTTGAAAAGATTTACGCTGAAAAATTCGCTTCTGGATGGTATTCCAGAAGAAAGATAGGGTATTCTAATTTTGTGACAAGGTATAGTTCCCTATGAGATGCGTTCCCACGCCATAAGGGAACACCATGATCCAAATACCATAGAGCACCCTAGCATTAAAATTGCGTCAACTTGATTAAACAAGGTTATGACTGGGATGGATTGACAAAGGAAATTCCCACCTAGATTGAGAAGTGCTTTTCTGCGCTTAGTCCAAATCAGATAGGACAAGGAACAACAACCTTATACACCCTCTCCAATAGGCGACAGGTACATGGACATCTCACTCATTGGATTACTTTGTAGTTTTATCCATATCTCATGGTTATGAAGCGATCATGGTGGTTCTAGATCATTTTACAAAGTATAACATC
The DNA here is from genome assembly GCA_022478985.1 of Massospora cicadina. Taxonomy (NCBI): domain Eukaryota; kingdom Fungi; phylum Entomophthoromycota; class Entomophthoromycetes; order Entomophthorales; family Entomophthoraceae; genus Massospora; species Massospora cicadina. The sequence continues at coordinate 14,556 of JAKSZP010005466.1, forward strand.
TTTATCCCTTTGTACAACAGCTACTACTGATGTGGATAAGGCAAAGTAGTTTGTAGCTCATGTATTTGCCCTGTTTGGGGTTCACAAGACTTAATCAGTGACAGGGGACCTCATTTTACCTCGCGTTTTGGTATGCATTAAAATATTCTAAAAATTAAGCCTTGTAGATTATCATCCTATTACTCCTAAATCTGATGTCCAACCATATTGTATTAACCAGACCTTGGAGCAGTAACTTTTATGCTATGCAAATATCCCAGGATACTTGGGCAGCGGTTCTTCCTTTGGCCCAATTTTTACATAACAACTTCCTTCATTTTTCAATGATGGTCCCCTATGTATGCAAATTTGGTGTACAGCCCTGCTTTCACTATTGAACCTCAAACACAAAGTAACATCAGAGCATCAGATATTTTCAGCATACAAAATAAGAAGGTCCACCAACAAGTACAGATTTAACTAACTATCATGTTTACAGGACTTAATTGAGGGTACCAACAGCCAAGACAAGGCTGGGCTTCAGGAGGTGTCAAGATCTCCTTTTATTGGGGGAAGCCTCAACTAGGAGTTGCAAGCCACCTACTGGTGGATGCCAGATTGGGCTCTTCATTAACTTGGGTTAAGTCTGATCTGAAGTATTGGGGATCGACCCTAATAATAATAAATAAATAATTCCATATCAGCAACTAATGCCAAGGATGTTTAGATCAATCAGGGCGTAGGGAATTTCGATCCTCTTGGCATAAAAATACAATTCCTACCATGATAGTATTTGAACCTGCATCATGGGGGTGATAATGGGACACCCAAAACATTATGCTAGACCCCATGTATTAATTTAATAAGTATTTATATAACTTGTGCTGTCAGCAAATGAAGCTGAGCATTTATCTATCCTGATCTATCCTATCTTTAATTAATTAACCTTGATATTTAATTAGCCTTGATCTAAGATATCTCCCTAGTACTATAAATAGTACTAGTTTATATTTTGAATAAAAACTTTTTAACTTCTATCATATATTTAATATAATGAATTCATCCTATATGTTGTCCTACAAAGTAAACTCCAAAGCCTGCCTTCTGAAAATGGGTCAAATTTACAACACTGGTGCTTTCTGCCAGGTCCCTTCTGAGTCGCATCATGAGGACAAAATCTCAACCATGGTCAACCAAGTCAAATTATACCTATGATTTCGAGAAGTGCCAAATCAACATCATAAACAACTTGCCAAACTCAAAGAAGACTAGGAAAACCTCATGCCCCTTAATTAAAGTCCCCTCAATTGGGAACACGCTTATCAGTCTACTAAGAACCAAGTGGAGGAGCTTATTTATGCAGCTATAATACAACTCTTAAAAATATCTCATGAGAAGACTGATGATAGGCTGTACTCACAAAGACTTAATATTAAGAGAAATCACAAGGTAAGCCAATAGTTGTAAATGAAAATTAAGTATAATTTAAAAGGCACAAAATAACAATGTTCTTGCCAATTATGCCAATCAAGATTGCCAAGATTCCAAAAATTCAAGTAACCCAGCTAAGATGAATATCTCCCCCTCAACTAAGGATCAAGTACTGGATGAGACTAATAATCTATTTAATAACAGAATCAATAATAAGATGATGAGCCCTAGGATGGATGAATCAACCTCAAATGAAATCCTAACATTGGATGAGAATGATAATCTGTCCAAAAATGTTGTTTATGAGGAGGAATTAACCCCCATGATGAATAAATCAATCTTACTTGAAAACCTGGCATTAGACGAGACTAATATCTTTTCAAAAATGTTTCAATAAGGAGGAATAAACATCCTAGATGGATAAATAAACTTTATTTGAAACTCTAGCCTTGGACAAGACTAATAATCTGTCCAAGGATACAAAAGTCCAATCATATTTCCCCGTTTATTTCTAAATTCCCAACAACCTAATATCTATTTATTTTATACTAACAATTTAGGTTATCTCATTGTGGGCAAAGAATCTAAATCACTTGATTTAGACCTTACGGAAGTCAACTCATGAAATTGGCCACCAATTTGATTCAAAATCCAGACCACCTGATCTAAAGTCTAAAGAGAATAATTTAATCAAATTTAAATCTGAACAACCAAATTCAAACTTTAAGGTTAACTCAACTGATGGCCGCCGCATCAACTTTAAACCCAAATAACATTCTCCTCTCACTGTGATGGGCTCCAATTCCATCAAATTAGCTAGCGATGCTACCAACCCCAAACACCTCATGATTGATGATAATAAGCTCAAACCATCCACCTTTTTCAAGTATATCGTTAATATCTATAACAATGGGATAATCTTTTACTTCAACGCTGAACTTCTCTCAATTGTAAGCTCCCTTTTGAATTTCCTAATAATGTCAAGGTTTTTCCTGCAACAGATCACTTCATCTATCCCTGGAGCAACATTTGGGTTCATAGGCAGGATTGGTTATAAATATTGATAAAGCTGCTTTATGCAGCTTTTCTATCATTTTTACTCTGTTCTCGTGATGCCAGCTCTAGCAAAGAGGCTAGGTGTCATCCCCAATGCCTGGACCTCTTCCCATTGCTGGGTGTCAATCCTAATGCTGGCTCTCATGCCAATGACCCCACCTTGGCTCTGACCCCTAGCCAAGGCTTTGAGTGGTTCTGTCAGGATTATTGCTTTTTGGGGGAAGCCTTAACTAGGAGTTGCAAACCACCTACAGGCGGATGCCAGATTGGGATCCCATTAACTTGGGTTAAGTCTGATCCAAAGTATTGGGGATCGACCTCAATAATATTAATTAATTAACTAATTAATTTGATATCAGCAACTAATGCTGAGGATGTTGAAAATCAATTAGGACGTGGGGATTTCTATCCTCTTAGCACAAAAATACAATTTTTTGCCATGACGGGATTTGAACCTGCATTGTGAGGGGCAATAGCAGGACACCCATCCCACTATACCAGACCCCCTTATATTAGTTAATAAGTATTTATATAAATTATGCTGTTGGCATTTGATGCTGAGCATTCACATATCCTATCTATCCTATCTATAATTAAAAAACCTTAATATTTAATTAGCCTTGATCTAAGACAATTCCCTAGTAATATAAATAGTACTAGTTTATATTTCAAATAAAGAACTTTTTAACTTCTATCCTATATTTTATTTAATGAATTCATCCTATATGTTGGCCTACAAAGTGAACTCCAAAGGCCTGCCTTCTGAAAATGGGTCAAATACCAACAGGAGGTCAAAGGATCAAGCTGCAGGACCTTCCTGACCTAAAGCACACCTTGGACCAACACTGGGTACAGGCCAAATATGCCCATGTTGGTTTAGGTGAAGTACATAACGACCAGCCTCATGTTACGCCAGTAGTGTTAAAACGGATGATTTTTTTACAAATTATGACAGTTCAATTTTAATGATAGGAAGATGGGGTCTCAAAACCTGTTTAGTTTTATGATTTCAGACTTGGGTCAGCTTCATCTTCAACAATATCCTGAGTTTGGTCAATTACTAGATATTTTACCCTGCCCAATGGAAGCATGTACTTATTGGTGCGCCTGAGCTTAGTACTAAAAATCCAGCCGATTGATTCCCTTGCTATTGCTTAGATACGATTCTTCAAAACCAAACTTCTTTATTAGTTGTCTTTTCTTTAATAAATCCCCCATTCATTTACAGGTTTTTGAATTTATGGTTTTTATTGTGATCCTATGCATGGACCTCCTTGAGGAGTTCTTTAACAACTTTGGCCATTCTACTCACATTTTAATATTTAAAAGATCGAGTGCACCGTTGGGCCCCCTTGGTTCCCTCCAAACTGAGGCACCCAAACCCTCCAGCACTGATCTCAGTTTGTTTAGGGGCTTCCCCGTGGGCCCCACCCAGGTGTTTTTGTTTATCTGTTACCAACTACTCTACACCACGTTATACTCCCTTGCACAGGGTTCCTTCAGCTTAGGCGCCCTTCGTGGTGCCCTCCTTACCATAATACTGACAATGATTTTCTCTGGCTTTGTGGCTGTGCATGCACACCACCTTTCTGGAAACTGGAGAGTTATAGTCACTCTATCGACACTAACAAAATCAACCAATGATGCTGAGCTGTTTTCAGATAAAAAATGACGTGTGGCACCCAACTATCAAGAAGTTGATTTGATAATGCTGGACTTTAAGTTTCTACACTATAAGATTTTATGCCGGAATTTAGCTTGCAAGAGGGAAGCACCATTTTCTATTACTAAGGATTTATGCAGAGGCGCTTTCCACCTGGAACTTCCCCCTTATTAAAAATTTATTTACTCTTTTTAAGCTTCTTTACTCTCTCCTTTTAAGAGCAAGAACCCGTTTGAGGTTGATCCCTGTTATGGTGGAGGGAACCCCAGAGTTTGAGGTAGAAAAGATTTTGGATGCAAAATAAGTTATACGCCAAGTGCTTTACCTAGTGTCTTGGAAGGGTTAACCAGCATATGAAGAGAGCTGGGTCCCATCTAATGATTGTGCCAAATGTCAGAAGTTACTGAAAGCTTTTAAAATAAGAATAAAAATGCTCCTGCGCCTGCCTCACCTAAGTCTGCCACCCTAGCTGCCATTAAACTTCCCACCGCTCACAAGAGGATTATGCCCTCGAAAGAGCCTCAAAGGAGGGCGTGAGCCATGTCTGTCAAAAAAGAATAATGTAAGGCCTCAGATACAGCCATCAAGCTGTACAGGGTTGCACATCCCTTTAGAACAAAAAAGTGGTTTAAACCCCAAGGTCTTGCTTTGCACCCAAATCTTTAACCTAGGGCATACCTAGATTAGAGATTGGTGGTTGCTGCCCCTCCCAGTTTGCTATACACCATTTTATAAATCTACTCCTCGTCCCATACCCATTCAAATCTTTAATTCTGCAGATTTTATGTAAAAACAAACAACTTTGTGTAGATCTGAATATTTAAATACTTCCATGGCCACGGGACTATGCCTCTCCCCAAGCAGGTGGTACAATTAATGAAACACCTGAAAGTAAGGATTTAGTTAATAAGTTACTTTTCAAGCAACAAGTCAAAAATGCTTAAAACAGGATCAAACTCAACACATACTTCCAAACTTGAAAAAAATTTGGACATTTCAAAATTTTGGGAAACTACAAAAGATTATCTTGGTTGTTAGCTAATACTATCAGAAAAAATTACCAATAAAAACGGTAACTTTTATATTAAAATCAGAAAATTGAACCCTATTAGCATGGTTTTGCTTAGAAGCTTCCCTCCATCCCACCATAAGACCCAGCACTCTGCTGAAGGTAGAGTTTTTGGGTCACTCTTTTTTGTAAATTTTCCCTTTCGTTTAAATAGATCATATTATTGAAAAACTTTCATGTTAGTATTTTTAATAAATTAAATGACATATGGGTACCAATTACATGGTATAGATCCTTTCCAACTCATCCCATTAACACTCACCCATGGTCCCCTCAACCAGCGGTGCCTTGTGGATCTTGGCTGCCTTTGTGAGTCTTGGCATACCCACACAGAAAACCAGGAAATTCTTTATTGAGCTGGATTTATAAGACAACTCTCCAGGATGTTCTGCTAGAACCTGCGCTTAGAAATTCTATTTGCAATAGCATCCTCTGCCTTGGCCCCAACTTGGAGGAGGAAAATTTTGGTAGACATGCAAGTGGAAGGCAATTATACCCTGGTAAAACAAAGATGTATGCACCCAACTCTTACAGGAGATTTCAGGGCCTCTTCACCGAGTTAGAAAATGTTGCCACTCCACCCATACAATCACAATCCGCTGTATTGTTGCCCATCGATTATGACACCTTTCCAGTAAATGCTATCTCTAAAGCTCCTCTTACTATCTTCAGATAAGCAATGGCCCTAACCTACAAATCATTACTCTAAACCTGCAAAATTACCTCTAAAATGTAATTTGCCTTACTTGTTCAAAAACATTACGCTAGGATGTCATGAGAATGGGAAGAATGGCGCCAATTAGACTATGGGCCCTGGTAGGAACTGGGGCTGAGGAAAACTACTTAGAAGCAGGGTTAGCAATCAATGTGAAAATAAGGATTTACCTGAAAGGAAGCATCACAGATATGGACACCACCAGTTCTCTGTCATGTTCACATGACTATATTGAAGGGGTTAATTGCCAGGACAAGACTGGGCTTAGAGTCCAAGAAGATTAAGCTTCAGGACCTTCATGACTTAAGGCACACATTGGACCAACGCTGAGTGTAGGCCAGGTGTGCCCAGGTTGGTTCAGAGGAAGTGCAAGTTGCCCAGACTTGTTTAATGTCAATAGCATTAAAACAAACATGCTACCTTTTAAATAATGAAGTCATGCTTTAGTTACTAGGTGAATGGGGGTAAAAAACTATTCACTTTATGAAATTCCTAACTCAAATCAGCCTCAGTTTCAATTGAACACTCAAGTCAGTTAATTTTGAAGTAAGTTACTCTGTTGGATGAAAGCGCGCACTTATTTTTGCCTCAGGGCTTAGTACCACTTTAATCAATTGATAATTTCCCTGAAGTAGCTTAGATATGTTTGTTCAAGACCAACCTTTCTCGTTGGTCATCTTTCTCTTTATTAAACTTTATAATTTTTACATTTTTTCTTATGTTAACTTGGGCGAGCCTGTGCGCGGACCTCTTTGAGGAGGTCTCAAGTAACGTTAACTGTGCTATTTGTACAAATTTCACCCTCTCATCTGGTGCACAGCTGCTTCAATTGGGTCCCCTACAGACTGAAGCACCCTTGTACTCCTGCACAGAACACCACTTGGAAATGACTCTTTTTCAAATCCACCCAAGTCTTGCTGTTTGTATAATTTCTATTACTATAACCCACACTGAAACCATCGTCTTATGTTACTTTAGCTCAAGAATTCTCTTTGAGGCTATATTTCCTCTAATATAGATGACAAGTTCCATTTCTTTGGGACTGTGCACCATGCACCACCACGCTGGTAACTGGAGAGTTATAGACACTAACCTGACATTAGACAACCAACCTTTTTACTTTATATGCATAAAAGTTTTTCTGTATGAGACTTTCACAATGTGCAAATGGGGTGTTCCAGCAGTAAGTCATGGCCATGGTGGGGCTCACCACCGATTATTTTTTTGATGGTTGGAGCATCTCAGCTTTAATCTTGCTACTTCTGACTGGAAAGTACCCACTATTCTTGCCCATACCTGGTAGATACAGATGCTTTGCGATCCAAGAGTTGTGATTCCCTGACTTTACACCAAAATTAACAAAAATGATAAAACAAAATTGTTTTTTTTCTTCAGCACCACGTTCAGAAGGTACAGGTGGGATCACCAATGTAGGGACTGGTGGTGATAAACTTGGATAACGGTGCAAAACCCGTCATCAAAATGGGTATAGTGTCGTTTTTGGCCCAAAACTCGTTTTATAATGCTGATTCCTTATATAAAACTGAGCCCTATATCTTCTCTTATGGTTCAGATATGGAACCCATTTCAGTATAACAAATCATACCAGAAACCCATGATTGACCACTAGCATGATCCGCAGAAAACAGGAGGTAGAAAAGGAGTTACTTCTTTAATATAAATATGGTCATGCAATTGCTGAAATTATGGTAGAATATGTGACCTCTGTAGTAAGAGTGGCCAACTATCCCTCTCCATTCTATGATGCAGAACACACCCTGGAGGCATGCTAATGGCTGAAGAAGATTTTTATTTTGAAGTTTTGGAGTTGTCTTCTATAAATAAAGATCATTCTAAATATTTTTTGTTGACTGTTACCCTTTCAAACTCTTTAGGGAAAACCGCATGACTATTTTGGTAAATACAGAAGCCTCTAAAAAATTTTATTGATCAAGACCTAGCCAACTACCTTGAGCTGAGTTGCATGTAAAGTGGTATGGCTAGGGGGCTTCTCAAGGTATTCTCGCGCAGGAAAATTACAGGGTTAGTTGATTATTAATTTGGCAAATATTATTTGAATGACCGCTTCCAAGCTATTAAAACCCTCTTGTACCCCATTATTTTGGGTGTAGAGTGGTGGCGAAAGTTTGATGTCAGAACCAACTTGAAAGACAATAAATTGCCATTAACTTTAATAAATGGTCATGAATTAGTTAACTTTTGCCAAAGCAAACTTCTAGAGCGATCTTCCACACTGGCCAATATCCACACCCTCAGCCTTGGTCCGTTGCTGAAGCCCTCTTTGGAGGTTCACTTACCTTCCTTTTTGGAGGGTTGAAATCTTCGTTATATGTGGCTTCAGCCAATGTACTAACAGCTCATTTATAGTCTGATTGTGAGTTCAAGCTCACCGTTGGTATGGGGCATATATATTCCCCAATTTAACCTTTGACTGTGCAGATGGAAGCAGCCCTAGATGTGTGGGGTAAGGATCAATTAACTAAAGGCGCGATTTTTCAGCGGATCTCCCCAGTATGCTCCCCACTTTTCTTTGTGGAGAAGGCCAATGTTACCATACGCCCATGCATAGATTATGGGAATCTCAACGTCACAGTACCAGATTGCATCTCATCTCACTGAACTCACAGATTGCACGCTATGTGGAGAAGGCGAAAGTCTTCTCCAAACTGGATTGTTTAAATGCGTTCAATCAGATCTGGATCAAGAAGGGCCAGGAGTGGTTAACTGCATTTTGTACCAGAAAAGGAATCTTCCAAGTAGGATTATGCCCTTTGGGATTAAAAATGCCCCTGATATCTTTCAACGCCATATTGATGCAGCTTTGAAGACCTGCTGGATGTATGCACGGTAGCCTACATGGATGATATTCTGGTGTTTTCCCCTGACAATGAGCCCATGCAGTACATATTTGGCAAGTGGTGGAGCGTTTGAGGGCAGCTGACCTTACATTAAAAATAATTAAATGTGATTTTTTCAAGTTTCAGGTCCCCTTCCTGGGCAACGTCAGTTTGGTAAATGGCACATGATAACTACAGATAAGGAAAAGGCGCTTTGTGAGTGTCCCACTCCAACTTTGGTATAGGAATTGAGAAGTTTTGGGGACATGTACATTCCTTAAGATTTTTACACCAAATTTTTCCAAAGTGGCGGCACACTTGTATAAGGCAAGTGGTGCAAAAGTGATCAAGTGGTCCCCAACCTTGCAGGATGCCTTCCAAGAGGTAAAGTGCACCCTTCTGTCCACGTCCATCCTTTGCCATGTCAACCCCAATAAAGAGTTCATTTTGGCTTCTGATGCCTCCAACTTCGCCATAAGGGTGACCCTATTACAAGTAGCCAAAGATGGAATAGAGCATCTGGTGGGACATTTTTACAGAAAAATGTCTCTTCCTGAGTTATATTATGCCATATATGATAAAGTGTTACTAACAGTATTTATGGCAATGACTTATTGGCGTCATCACTTGCATGGATTATACCACCCTTCCACATATGTACAGATCATTGTGCCTTACTGTACTACCGCGCACCTCATGTCTTGACCCCACAGCAAACCCATCGGCATGAGACCCTAGCCTAATTTGTGTTTTCCTATGAATTTATTAAGGGCAAGGGGAATGGTTTGGCGGATGCTTTGAGCCACAAACCTGCACTAGCTCCCAAACCAAGGAGGTAGAGGTGCATAATACCCATTTGATGATTCCACCGGGTAAGATTGTGTATCAACTTCCATCTTCTTTGGCTCACAGTTCAGCACTTGCTCCTCTGGTAATTATGGAGGAATATGGCATGTTCAGAAAAGTAGTCCTTTCCCAGCTTTTGTTGGCCGAATATACTATGGTCCTTGCTAAGAGCGCGTTGAATCAGAAGGATATTACCAGGAGTATTACGTGAAGGATGAGATGGTGTGATTTCAGGGGCGCCTTTTGGTTCCCTCTGGACCCCTTTGCCTGGAAATCATAAGGGACCAGCATGACAGAATTACCGTTGGTCATCCTGGAAAGACAAAAACTCTTAAGCTAATTTTCCGCACTTAAAAATTGGAAGGGGTTAGCCGCTCAGGTAGGCAGGTATTGTAAAGAGTGCCTATTTTCAACAAAAATGAAACCAAACATACAGCATTTAGTGGGGGTTGTTGGTATCAGTTGAAAAAAAGGCCAAAGGGTCTTGGACTTCTTTATTGGTGGATTTTATTTTGGAATTGCCTTGCCGGATGCCTATGATGCCATCATGGTGGTGGTGGACCGTTTTACAAAGTTACCCACTAAAACTGTTGAACCACAGTTACCGCGGCTGAGATGGCTAGGCTCTTTTTCATGCATGTGTTTGCTCTTCACGGAGTCCCCCAAGAAATAATTAGAGATTGTGGACCAATTTTACCTGTGTCTTTTGGGAAGAGTTGTGTAAGACTCTGCAAATCCATCCCTGCCATTGAACTGCCTATCACCCCCAATCAGATGGGCAGACTAAATGAGTAAACCTATGCCTATAACAGTTCTTGCATTGTTACACTGTCACAGATCATTCAGATTGTGTTCTATCTATCCTTGGCCCAATTCAGTTATAACAAAGCCCAACATTCATCAATAAGTTGTTCCCCATTCTATGCCAAATATGTTTTCATCCCGGCTTCTTTATGGAGCCCAATTGTGGATCCAAGGTGGAAGCGATGGTGAACTTGGAAAAAATGATTAAGGAAGTACACCAGGGGGTGAGCACGAATTAAGATGTGGCCATGTAGGCTTACAAGGAGACGTTGATGGTAAGAGACAAGTTGGACCAGCGTACAAGGAAGAAGATATCATTATTCTGGATGCAAAAGCATCCCAATCAAGCAAACTTACAAAAAATATGACCAAAGAGGATTGGGGTTTACTGCGTCGTCAGAAAGGTGTGTCATGCCTCTACCAGTTGGATCTCCCTCCTCGTTTTGAATCTTTTCAGTATTCCATGAAAGCAATTTTACGTTGTTTGAGGGACCCCCACCAGATACTCATGAGGCTTATATTATGGATGAGGCGCCAGAGTCAGAAGTGGAAGAGATTCTAGTCTCTTATCAGGTAAGAATAAGAATATTGTATCTTATGTCCTGGAATGGATTTGATACAGCGAACAGTTGGGTTCTAGCGCGGGAATGTGTCCATGACTAAGACTTAAATTGAAGCATCCCTCAAGCGTTTCCCTGAGGCAGCAGTTCAAAGTCCAAGCAAGCAATCACTGCCATGAAGTTGGCCCCTGCGCATTAAAACGTTTACTTGGAAAATGCCCCTGGTGGGGGTGGAGCCCATAAAAGAGGACGGGGTAATGTCATGTTCACATGACTATATTGAAGGGGTCAATTTCCAGGCAAGACTGGGCCCAAGAGTCCAAGAAGGTTAGCTTCAGGGCCTTGCTGACTTAAGGCACACATTGGAGCAACGCTGGGTGCATGCCAGGTACTCGCAGTTGGTTTAAAGGAAGTGTGAGTTACCCAGCCATGAGTAACAGTAATAGCGTTAAAACAAACATGTTTTTTTAAATAATGATGGCTCAATTTGGTTACTTGGTGAATTGGGGGTAAACAACTATTTACTTATAAGATTTTAGCTTGGTTAAGCCTTAACTTTAATTTTTAACTCAAGTTTGGTTGATTTCTAAGTATATTAATTTGGTAGATGGAAGCATGGGATTATTGGTGCACCAGGGCTTAGTACCACTTTTACCAATTTAAAATTCCCCCGAGTAGCTTAGATATGTTTGTTCAATACCAACCTTACTCGTTGGTCGTCTTTCCCATTAATAAACCTATTTGAAAAATAACAACATGGATTCATCCAATGATTAATCGTTATTTGGGATGAAATACGCCAATCCTAGCGGAATAGCTTATTGACTAAATTTTGAATGGTTTAATGTGATTGCTAGGTAGTTGCACCCCATATTGGGTTTAGCCAGAACTAAGTATTCCACCAAGTTTTGAAGTAGTTTCGAGTGGAGCCAATTGCTGGCCCAAATTGGTATAAGGATCACTGGCAACTAATAGCCAAGGATGATTCATTTGTTTTATTTAAATAATGTCAGCGGAACCTACTATTTCAAGTTTGAGGCAGCTGAGGTTGTTTCCAGCGCCTCATTTATTATAATCAGTTACTTCTGAGAAAGGCAATCCAAATGATTGACTATGACAAGTCAAAACGTGTTTCAGCGTGAAGCCAAGATGTTTAAACTACCTGAGCAAACAAAGCTGTTTTTGGCGCATTATTATTAAGTCAAATATACATTTGATACTTATTTAATATAATAAATTTTATGGCTCACCAGAAACTCAAGGCCAAGGATGAGCCAAAACTAATAGTTGCTCATCAGGAAGGATGGGGCGAGAGGTTTGATGCCAGGGAAGTGAGTAAGTGCAGCGGAAGACTGAGAGAGTGGTTGGGTGGAAGAACCAGTGGAAAGCCAATAGGTCAGTGGTGGGCGCAGTAGCTCTTTTGTAAATAGTATAAATACCTGAAGCTTCCCTTTCAATAAATATCTCCCTTTGCCTATTCAACTTTTTTGATTTAAGTTTATTATTTACTTCGTTGGTTGGGGTTATCCTAGGGGATACCCAAATGGCACGGGTGACATGCCAAGGGTCAGCTGGCGCTTGTGAACCCATCGCCCAAGGCAAAATGGCAAGGGCTGACCAGTCTTCATACTGTTTAACCTGTCAACTAGCAGAGCCCATAGTTAATTTTCCAACAAAAATTCTTCGTTAGTTTTACGTTTTTTTCTCATGTTAATTGGGTGAACAGTGCGCGGACCTCTTTGAGGAGGTCTCACACAAAGCTATCTATGTTATTAGTACAAAGTTTGCCCTCTCATCTGGTTCAAAGATGGTCCGCTTAAGTTCCCTCCAGACTGAAACACCCTTGCACTCCTGCACTAATCACCGCTTGGAAATTTCTCCTCTTTGGTATCTACCCAAGTCTTGCTTTTTGTACAATTCCTATTACTTTACCCCATGATGAACACCATCACCTTATGTTAATTTATCTTAAGAACTCTCTGTGGGGCCTATCTTTCCTTTAATACTGATGAATAGTTCCCTTTCTTTGGCCTGTGCACCGTGCACTACATCGCTGGGAACTGGAGAGTTGTAGACATTCTCATGACATCCTCAGAATGTTGAGAGATTAAATACTAGGTCTTTCCATGTCAGGGTACCCACCAACCTTGGAAATTGTACAGCATGATAAAGAACCTACCACAATTCATTTTTCTGGACATGCTGTGGTGGAACCCATGCTCTCCACAGTTCACCATGGAGGAACACTAGGTCACTATGCACCCTAGGGTGAGCATGCGGACATATTTGATCTCATATAACTATAAATAATGATTCCAACAATAATGCCCTTCAAGCCATGGATATGGCGCTAGATATTTATGAGGAGGTCAAGTCTTTTAAAACCTATTCTGGTGGAATAACGTGCCGCCAAATCTCCATAGAAGCCTTACTATTTTTCTTTTTATCTTTAACCCTTACGCAAAATTTATTCAGGGGTGACTTGTGTACCCGTTGGAAACCTAAGTCAAGGAAGCAATTAATGTATATGGAAATGATTTATTGAAAGGGTATGATGGTGCCGTTCAAGTCCACATATTTCTCCTATTATGTTGGTGCCTAAAGTAAGTGTAGAGATTAGACCATGAATGGATTACAAAGAGTTGGATGCAGTAAATAACCCTAACCTATACCTATTCCACTAATGAGGATGATCTCACAAATGATTGCCAGAAGACAAGATTTTTAAAATTTAAACCTCGTCAATGACTTCAACCATGTGACAGTAGCAATTGAACACCATAATTGACAGAATCTCAAAATACATATAAGGTTGTTTGAACACCAAGTCAAGCATTTAGGATTTAGTAACGTTACTGCAGTTTTCTGCACACAATTGACAATGATCTAGGGGACCTCATCAGGAAGTTCTGTGTTACATACATGGAAGACATCACACCTTTTTTTCTCATCTCAAGGAGGAGTATCAGGTTGACGTTGAAAGTTGTTCATAGTTATCAACTACACTATCATTTATCTGAAGCCATCATAATACAAATTATATAAGGCCATGGTGACATTCTTGGTAATTACTTAGGGATGGCACTAACATTTTCTAGACAAGTTGAAAGCGGTGGAGAAAATTTTTTCTCAAATATCAGGACATGGGTCCAATCTTTTAGGCTTAAGAACTTCCTATTATTATTGCTAAGGATTTTTACAGGATAGCGGTAACATTATCCAGACTGACCAGTCTAGTCCCATTAAAAAGGGGAAGGAATTAGAGCGTTCATTTAAGGCCATCAAAAGGCTTTACCTCACTGCCTTGTCTTAGTGCACCCAAAATAAAAACAAGATATAGTGAAAACTAAAACCTCTTTTTCATCACTAGTGGTGCCTAACCCAAAAGAAGAAGCCGCCACGCATCTTTATTTGTGAATGAGCCAAATAAAGGGACTATTAGAAATAAAAAAATTCCCAATATAGCTCCTAAGTTATCAGCCTAGGAAGCCATATCAGAAGGCGAGGAAGCTTTGGGGAAATTTTTTTTGGAACCCGCTTTAGATGGCAGACCATGGCAGACAACATAGGGGTTGGGGCATCAGCGACATGTGGCATAAGAGGTAAAACTGTGGGCTTTCTTGATTAATGAGGCCGGCGGTGTCCATCACCTCAAAGTATTAAGCAAGTTGATGCTCAGCTAAAGTGATGAGTGCTGGCACACAAGTGAAAGACTTGATGCGCTAGTATGTTTGGGGATAATTGGGGTCATACAAATAAGATTTAGCTAAAAACAAAGCCTCAAATTTCATGATCAGATAGGTTCTCTGGCAGATAGTGAAAAATGTAACTAATCACCAAGTAAGTTACTTCATTAGGAAGATACTCTCAGTGCAGACAAAATATCCAGGGTGCAATAAAAAACTCTTAGTCATTGTATCTGCCCTGGAGGAATGCAGCACCACATTCTCTACGCTTACCACCCCTTTATTTACAGTATGATTACAAGACATTGAAATTTTACAAGAGCCTAAATTATATGAACCAGCGACAGGTCCGCTGGCACCTTGAACTGGCCCAATGATTTAATGATCAAGTATGTGTCAGTGGAAAACAATGTGCTTACCAAAATTATTAAACTGAGACATAAATATGTCTTTTTTCCAAGGAGAATCTTGACGCTTACTACATCTCTACCAAGCTCCCTCTAAGCCTGTTTGTGGAAACCACATAAAAGCAAATGAGATCTGATTGGCAATAACTAGTGTCCCAGCAATGGTAAATCTACAGGAAAGAAATGACAGAAATTTAGTGAAAGGAGAGGATAATGAGAAGTATAAGAACTAGTAAAAGAAGAAAGGTCATATTCTAAATAAAGCCATAGCATGGGTTTCACTTGTAAGGTACAGGATGATGTAATTATTTATAAAAAGACAACCCTCCTGAAGACCATCCTGGATCTAAGAAAGGCGCAGAGCTGCTATTGAAGAACTAATCATGGTTGGCATAAAGAGTACATTGAAAGTCTATATAATAGGCTGCCTTAACTGCGCCCAATCAAAACTTTAGAATCAAACCAGTCATGAAACTCAAGCCTTTGCATATTGCCAAGCTACTATTGGCATCTATTAGTGTTTTTCATTACTGGTCTACCAAAAGTGAAGGATACTACGCCATCATGGTCATGGTAAATTGTTTTACCAAATATGAGGAGTCCTTCTCTTGCATAAAAAAGATAATGTCTTGAAAATTTTTTAATCAATATTTGCCAAAGGATTATTCTCTAGACATAGGCTTACTGAAGACTTTATCTCTGACAGAGGGGCAATTTAATTACCCACATCTGGGGACAACTTCTCATGTTATTAATAATAAGCCTTGCACTTGGAAGCTTACCAACCTCAATCAGATAGTCAACCCAAGAGAGTAAATCAAACATTAAAGAAATACATCTAGTGCTACCTCACCGCTTAACAAGAACTCTGGTATGACTGACTGAAGCTTACACAATTTGCATAAAATAATTCCACACACTCATCAACAAGTATGTTGCCATTTTATTTTAATCATTGTTAAACCCAAAGTTGATGGAGGGACTTACCTGAGGGACTGAACTCCACAGCTGACAATCTTTCATATGATTTTATAAAATTTTAAAACTCTGAGATCCAACTTATGTAAGGTGTTAACACCCAAAAGTTCAAAGTGGATGTTCACTGATTGAAAGCCCCTTTGTACCAGACCAGTACCCTTGTCATGATTAATGCCAAAAGCTACTCAGCACTTACCATTGAAGAAAGTTTGGTCTATTCGCCCTAGGTCCTTTAAGAGTCTTACGCAAGGTAAATGGTATGGAATATGAGTTAGAGTTCCCAGAAGTCAATGCGCACTCAGCGCTACACATGTTACAAATTTGAACATCAAGGGCCCATGCCAGAGAAGCCAGACCCTGTAAAATCCTTTAATCCCATGGTGGTAGATTACAAAGAATAGGAAATTGTAGACACAAAGAAGTTGTAAGGAAGGAGCTGATATCAATTGAATGGTCTGGCTATTAGTCAAAGAAGTTCTACATAAGACAGACAACGACTGCGTCTACTGCCCACAGAATGTGGAGAAGTTCTGGGCATATAAGGGGCTATCCCATGAGAGGGGTGAAGTGATAGGAAAAAGGTAGTTTGACTGTAACATTGCTTGCTTTTCCCCTCTTAGGATATTAAAGCATCACAAGAGAATTCTGAGGCTTTTGTAGATTAGAAACTGGTGTATTTACATGTTTAGATAGCGTATTTAAAAGATTATGGGTTTCTTTAAAACAGAAAACTGTCAGTTATCTATACGAGCAAAGCAATTCTAAGTTAATTCTTAATTGCAGTTGGGTTTGTCTGACGCCTACAGAACCCTATCAGCATTTAAAAATGGATCCAGAAGAGGTTGGGGAGTTTCTATCAGCAAAGATCCTTACGTACAGGCCCTGACTTGTGAATTTTATGGTGGAATAGACGCGCCTTTATATATAAGTTTTAGACATACGTTAGATATTTAACTTAGTCATTTATACTATATTTAATATAATTAAAGTACATTAACCTCCAAGTATTTATTAATAATAGTATTAGGACGTTAATGGATTACTCAACTTGACAAGAATGTTTTGCACCTTGGATCTGGGTATGGCTATTGTGGCCTTGTTTGCCTTTTCCAGTGGATAGATCCTGCAAGTAACCATCAGTGTTATGATCACTATTCTCCAGGGTCTATTTTCTAGATGTATAACAGCTGATAGACAAGGGATCTTTTCTCCAGAGAATCACTAAATTTCTGAACATATACATGTGCTTTACCTAAAAATTATTTTGTTGTCATGTAGAGAACCATCCGTCACAAGTATCCAATGCTACCAGAGTAACATTGGGTCAAATGGACAACCATCTATTATGAACACCACATCCTTTGGCAATTTTTTTACATTTGTTTTTGCAAAGCTTTAAACTTCACCAATATTTTGCCTCTATATGTGTTGTCAAAATACTCAGCGCATGAGATATTAAGCCCAAGGGGCAGGAGGCATTTTAAGGGCCTCATGAACATTCTACTCTATCAGATCCATGGAGTCCGTTAGGCCTTTTGGGACCTTAGGCCCAATGGAACCATCAGCTTTGGTGTGACCTTGAGACCCTTATTGGCCTTTTAGATCGAAAGAACCCTCAGGACCTTGGTTTAATGTGACTATGGAGATGTATTGGTATGATGTTGCAACCCTTTGATTAATGCCTCTACTTGGTTCAGGCGCTTCACTAGAGACAAGTCTATAGCCTGGACTAACTGAAAAATTTGGAGGAGGTTTGCTGATAATAACTACGTATTTTTACTACACCTTGTTAATTGATGATTAAGTTATTATCATGGTAGCCCTATATTTCAGAGCCCTATAGGGGCAGTTTAATTATTATAATAGTAAAGGAGGTGGTAATTGGCTTGTATTACCTCACTAATATCTCAGACAAAAAAGAAGTGGTCTTCAATTAAGCAATAAATTTAGAGTTGATGTTCTTCATTAATTCCAACTGCCATAACATCTCCTGATGATTCAGTCCTACCAACTGGAGGAGGTGATATAGAATGGGATACAGAATGGAAGGTATGTTTTCAGCCCATTGGCTAACTCATTATTGAGACATGATTGCTGAGTCCTTTAGATGTCTCTATAGAAAGGTACTGCCATGGATTGAGATCAGGTAGATCGGCCTTTAATAAAGTAGATACTATCCAAGAGCTGCTGGATGGTACCGCTAATGCTGTTGAACAGAAGGTAATATTATTTTAATCTGGATCGCCATGTTGACCTAAAAAGGTGGTTTAGAACTCCAAACTTTCAGATTGTATGGGTGGTATTTTATATTGGGATGTATTAAACCATATGGGATAATTTCCAACTCATTAGAGATAGTAATTATTGATAGAATTATTGTCCATTTAACAATTAATATTTTCACAGATAGCCACTTGAGGCTTATTATATTGAGCACAAATATTAGCTTCAATATTATGCTTATGGGCAAATAGTTAATTTTTTCAATTGCTGTTGATGTTCTGTTCAGAGATTCTAGCTTCCTTTGGGATGGCTCTTAGCAACAAAAAGGCTTCTGTAAGGTTACAAAAAAGATTGATGTTCAAAGCATTACCTGTATGCCACATTGACTTAATATAATATGCAGGAATTTTATTTAATGGAAGAATATCAGAAAATTTTGTGTTTATGAATTTAAATGATGTTCTCAAGAGATTACTAATCCTCAATTAACTTAAATTAGTCAATAATTAAATTAACTTGAAACTTATGTTTAATCAAGTAATTATAATTCCAACAACAAACTCCCCAATTGATGCCTCAAAAGATCACCCAACATCCAAAAATGGGTCCATAAGAGCTGAGTGAGATTCCATAAGTATTAGCTTCTACCATAATAAAATCTAAACTTACAAGGCTTACAATGGAGGCCAAGCCACTAACTGATAAAACTCCAAAGAAACATTGATTTTAATAACTTTGTGTTAGAGTTTATACTTGAAAATACAATAATTAAAAATAAAACTTTAAGCCTTTAGATAATTACCTTGAACTTTCACTGGGATAATTACTTTGGCCAATCATGGATCAAACCATGGATATGGACAATGCAACATGTCTTTGTTCTCCCTATTTAATAAACATATCCTGTTTATTTCCAGCAACATAGTGCTCACCATTTTTCAGGGCTTCTTCACCAGAATAACTGACAGCTGTTAATGGCCTTTTCTCTTGTGCTCTATCAATTTTATGGTCTATCACTTGGGCATTAATCCCAGATTTTGTTGCAAAGTGTGAAGAACCACCATCACAGAAAGCACACACAAGACAGAAAGTTACGCTTATTGGCATATATCCTTGTTTATAAACTATAATGTTCTTGTCATGATATGCAAAGTAACATAAAATTAATGCTAGCTAAAAGTTTAATAAATTTTTTAAAACTTACTTTAGTAGGTTTGATTCTTTAATACTTATAGGAATTGTGTGAGCCTTTTGATGAAGTTAGCGTCTACGCCCCCAATCATGATCTTAACTTCTAATTCAGTATTAGGTCCAAAAAGTGGTCATCTTCCTACGTCAGCTTCTGGATTGTTATACTCCCATTGTTTTGGTACATTTGGATTATGAATGGGGGATTTAGGACACAGTCTCACCCAGGTCATCAATCAGTGGCCCACTTAGAACTATACATTGTGACGATTACTAAATTCTTTTTGATTGTTGATCACCATATAAAGGCTTCAGTTTTAAGTGACATATCAGGCGTGTCATTAAGGCTTAATTTTTGAGGAGGATCAAATTTCCTAGCATTCCAATACTTAATAGTTTAGATTCTACAGTTTTACAAACTCTGATGCATACTTGACACAAACTTCAAGAGCTCCTCCTCCCAAATTTAAGCCTCAAAATTCTCTTAAAATTTGTATAAAAACCAGCACTCTCAGCAAAAGTTTTTAGCTCTCTTTCAAGTCCTACATTGAACATAAGAACATATAGTTGAGCAAGATTTTCTCCACAAGATCTGCACTTTCTAAGTTGAGCTCACAGATCCCACTTTTGTCACTTCTTCAAATGTTCAGATATAGCTAAATTCTGTCCAAGAGTCCTTGAGCTCATCTAGTCATCTCCAATGAACAGATATATATTCAAATACTTGATGTTCGCATATGCTCTCAATGTATAAATTCAAACACTCTGAGTTCTGTCATAATTAAATCAACATTAACCATCCACAACCTATACTTTGTGCCGCTTTTACCAATCAAGTATAGACAGTTTCGCGCTAGTAAACTACACTAAGGTTAACTGTAACATATCTTTGTAATGTGCCTCACATTATCAACCTTAACTCTCTCAGTGCATTTTTAATAACAATTTATCTAAAAAACCCTCTTTTCTTAAAACAATTTTTCCTTCCCTCGCCTCTAGATCTTATGAGATCAGGAATAACTCAATAAACATTAAAAACTCAATAATGAGTTGGAGTCTTCTAGCTTTAAAAACAGCATGAGATTAATCTATATATATAAGTTAATCTAATGACTAGAATATATTTATATCTTTCATGCCATTATATAAAGGCTATAACTTGCAAAACCTAAACTTTGCTTATAATAATCACCAGTCTAAAATTCAAACTCTATTTTCAGTACTATCCATTTTCTTACAAGTAGAGGGATACCACTTGCTTTTAATTCACTTAGATCCAAAATTGAAAGCCTATAAAAATTACAAAAATTTTGCATCGGCAGCAAGCTTGAGAAGTCATTTCTGATGGGGGTGAGGGCTGAAAACTCTCATCCAGTTAATACTTCAAGTATTAAACAATATCATATAAAATGAAGGTAAGTACATTGTCAACGTGAGGTTGGACGTTGAAGGGAAATACATTGTCTTTTTTTTAGTACTAGATGGGAAATACATTGTCTTCATCGTTCATGCACCCAGTGTTCATTACTTTATCATTTTGGTGAAGTTGTCTCCAGTGGGACATGTGATTCTGGAAACCATTAGTAATTTGGTAGCTTTAAAGTAAAGGGCAGCTGGGATATATTATTTGGCTATAAGGTCATCTTTACAGAGTTGATTGTAAAAGAGACAGGCTATCAGTTTCAATTTTGGTGTATCTAAGGACCTCATTACATGAATGGGAGAGAAGAAACCCAAATCTAGGTTTCTATTGTGACAGGACGGGTTCATCAAAAGAGTTATTTGTGTGACAGCTAATTTATTAGTAAGAGTTGTTGAAGGGATTTATATTTTAGAAAGATATTACTAGGGCAGAAATGGTGACAAGGTTTTGGCTTGTAAATGGTAAAAAAATTGGGAAAATTTCTGAGTTTTTTATAAGGGCCATTACTCTCATTAATCCATTTTTGTCACTCAGGTGAGTTAAAGTCAGTATAAAGAGGACCTTTAACAGTTGATGCATGGGGGTGGGGCATTAAGTAAGCATTTTGTTATATAAGGCAGATTTGAGGAAGAGTGAGGCGTTGTAAGGTTTCTCAGTAACACCTTAGTGGGGGTATTCTAATTTTTGGCCTAAAACAGCCATACTTGTAGACTTGGAGGATGAAGAGGGGATTATTCAGTCTCAGAAATTTTTTTGGAACTGAGGTTAAGTACAGGAAAGTGAGAGGGACACATGGCCTTTTTGAGAGAGGAACATTTAATTTCTGGTCCAATACATAGAAAGAATCATAAGTTGTTTTCCAACCCTTTATGAAAGCCCAGAATGGATAGTTAGTGGTGTTATGGATTGTTATGCAAGGTGAAATTGCAATAGGGTATCAAGGGTGAGGGTGCATATTGATTCAAAATTTCAATGCTAGAAATATGTCTGTCCTCTTTTGAACCATCGACTAAATGGCTAGGTCATATACTTAATTGATCCAACCTTACATAAACTCATGGAAGAACACATCTGAGGGGTTTGGGTGGGCAATTCTGCAAAACGAAGCACAAGAATTGCTTTCCTGGGCTACCAAGCGCATATGGTGGTAAAGAGGGTGCCTTTAAAACAAAGGGCTAAGTCACAGCAACAACGAGTGTTAGCCTCACAGGAAAAGCTGAGATCAATTACCCCTTTTAGGGGTGGATGTATTTAAAGCTGACGGGTTGTATTACCACCAGGGCCAACTTGATGATGACAGCATCTGCATATGGGAATAGTTTCCCATAATGACCTGAAGGTCAAACTGCATATTGTTCCTGGGGAGCACAAGGAGGCATATGGCACAACATGGGAATAATAAAGGTGGAAGGCTAAGTTGTGAGGTGGATCAAAAGGATATCTTAAAGTTATTACAAGCAGAGCCAACCTGGCATTCTTTGACAGCAACTGAAAGATACTAAGATGCTTTTACCTGTTGTCATATGAAAGATCAACATGTGGTATATAGTTATGAGAATAGAATTTTGCAATGACTAAGCTTTGTTTTTTTAAGAAAACAAAAATATCAGAGTATAAAAAAATTTAATAAAATAAAAGTAAACGTGTTTTCTTACAATATTTGGTCTAAGTAATTTATTGGTTGATATAACATATGTGATTTAGTCATAAGAAAGCTTCTTTATTTATTTATGACTTAAATTATCCAGAACTACAGAAGGTTGGAAATTCCATGCATTCATATTTGTAAGTGTGTGGTACTGTCTTTGAATAATGATAAATTAATTATCCTGATAGAAAGTAATCACTATTAATGAAAAAGGATTTTATACTTAAGTCTTTACTAGTTCAAAAAGGTATAATTAATAAATTAAATTGCATGCTGAGAGGATGGTTAGCCTGGCAGGGTAATTCCTGCTTCCACCCTAGTGCAGGTTTTGTTTAATACATGTTCAAAACTTGTACTGTCTAGAAAAATTTTTGGTGTGGCATATTTGTCCCAAGGTTGACCCACACAAATACTTTTTAAAGAGGAGGAGACCCCAGTGGTAGAGTATAAACCCTCTACCACTGTCTCCCAAGTTCAATCCCAGAAATGAACTTTGTGTGTGGGATGATTAAGATGTGTTGGTTTTGTGCACCAATGCCCCAAGATGAGATAGCAAATTGCAAAAGTGGTCCATGGAGTTCCTGGCCTATCATATGCCATGCATGGATGTTTTACAGGTTTTATTTTCTCTCACATTTTCTATACTTCCCTTCATCAGTGTGGTAATGTCCTCAGATCAGCTTACCTCAAATGAAATTTAAAATGTAATTGCATGGTGAGATTCTTTTTACAAGTAGCACTATAAAAATCTAACAGGCTATTATATACCTTATCTTAAGAAATTATATTTATGAGATGCTAAATAAAAGTCTATAATATGTAATTAAGCTATAGATAAAATCTGAGATATATATGAGTACGCTTATTACCATCCAGTATTTTCTGAACAAAAAAGTAGATATTATCACAAGTAGTAGTTTATTGACTAGTTATTGACTAATATAACTTAATTTTATATGGTATTCAAAAAAAGGCTAATAATGCAATCTTAAACAGAAAATTTTATTTAGAAATTATTGGTAACATCAAAAAAATATCTTTTTTTAAATTGGGGCCATGTATATTCCGTATAAAGCAAAATCTAGCCTAAATGAAAGTTAAAAATAGATATAAAATTATAATGTTTTAGATAGCTCTAGATATGTAGTAAAAAGTAAGTATTTAGTTAGACATTCTCATTGTGTTAAACTACATAAAAGCTTATTCTCGTGTTAATCCTAGAATCTCCATATATACTAAATAACATAATACATCATGGGTTGTACCTTTATATAAAACTAGTATGTGATAAAATAGTGCATATAATATTTTAAATGTATTTTAAGTGGTCATGTTTCTGCATACTTAATTATAATTATAAAACTAGATGCTTGCAATTCTCTAAACAAATTTTAGCTTTCTTTGATTAAATTAATTATCAACCCAAAAACCACCAACTGCTTGGCAAAACCATTTTACTAACAAAATTAACTGAATACCAAAATTCTCAGTCATAACAATATACTGATTTCCAATAAAACATATAGAATTTTCACTTTTTACATATAAATCTTTTTATTTTATTATATAAACTATAAATCAGGCTTTGAGGTGCACACGGACCCCTCCCATCCACATATATCCAAATTTTCAGAGCACCACATGCTGTAATTTTGGCTGGGCATCGCACACACATATACTTGCTTTTATTAATATATATAGTAGAATACCTGTACTTTACTATGGTGTTTATAAATTACCATATGATTTTATTTTTTTGTTTTTATATTGGTAGGTAGCTATCAATGAGTTCAGAAACAATTAAACCTATTAAAATTCCAACCTCCAACCTTTTAGCTAAAATCAATTAAGGCTGCCAAATTAGCTAAATCATCAATCACTTAACTGAAACTATTTAAATTTAAATTTATTGTGGGGAAGGCTGACCATGGGATGGACACTTCCAAATATGACTCAGGAAAGATAAACTTAGTACCTGGGGAGGCACCCCAGAGAAGTGATGCTATCTCTTGTTGCCAGTGGGAACACCACTTATGGGGAGGGGGAGGGAACATGTGAAGGGGCTGTAGCCACTATTGAGCACGTGTGGAGGAAGGGGTCTGATTTGATGAACCAGACTGGGAACCAGGAGGAGACCAGCTGTCAGCGATGTGGTGGGAGATATCCAAACATCCACGCTTGAAAGTGGTCCACCAAATGAGACCAGAATCTGTGGACAGCTTCTGGGAGGGTGGGGATGGAGCCAGCGATGGCATCCAAGACAATCGTGTGGATAGTCCACATGGCGATTGCAACCACCAGAGCACAGAGGGAGGGTGGGAGGGGGAGGCCATTGATGAAGAAAACATATCTCTTGACAGACTGAAGGGATGCGTTTGATCCTGGCCCAGCAGACATTGGACTTTGCGCCATATCACTTTAGAGGTGGGGCACTTCTCTAGGTGGTGGAACAGCATTCCATACTGGCCACACATGACACAGGATGAGTGTAAAGTGTTAAAGCGCTCAGCTGTATGATACACCCACCTCAGGCAGCGCCACACATGGGAGCGGACTTGAGGCTGCAACAGAGGATGGTGTGCATATTTCCAGATAGTCTTTTGGGTCTCGGTGGAATAAGGGATGTCCATCATGTCCAGGTAGTCCACCCTGGATAGGACATGGGGTCAAATAGGGATCACGCCATCATGGATGGGTAGCCCCTGTACCTCTTGTGTGAACTGAGGAGAGGGGTGGTCTCATCGGGTTGTATGTCTGCTAATACGAATCTTCCACTCTATGCTTCGCATGGAGAGTAGGATTCATTTGTAGTGGGTTTTAGTCCCGTGAGGACCTGTGGCTGATGTGTGTGATGCGAGGTATTTCATCAGGAAGTGGGGGTTTGATGGATTGTTGAGGCCCAAGGCTCAGGAGAAGTTGGATCAGGCTGCGCGGGACCAGTGTTGGGATGGGAGTGTAGTAGCGGTGACAGCCGTGATCCAAGTGCCCAGGATCTTGGCAGCATGGGCTTTGAAGTCAAGCAGGCCCATGTCACCTTGATGATGAGGGCCAAACATGACCTCTAGCCATACTGGTGGAGGGCGGCCTGACCAAAGCCATCCTTGCAGCAAAGCATACAGGGATTTGAAAAAGCATGGTGAGAAGGGGATGGCGTGGGCTCTGAACCAGACTTTGGATAGGAGCATAGAGTTGGCAAGAACAACCCTGCCAGTGAGGGTAGTAGGGTGGGCTCTGAGAGAGGCGATTCGCTTCATCACGTTGTCCAGTATACGGCACTCCATTACTGCTGATGTATATCCGCCTGCCTCCATCCACACGCCCAGATGGCGTACCAGTCCTATGGTAGGACGTGGCACGAAGGGGAGCACCAGTGGAGCAGTGTGTGTTGAGTTAGTAAGGCGTGGACGTGGGCGAGCAGATGGGCTGGGTTGAGAACTAATTGCTGGGGCCCAGCAGCCCTGAAACCGACCAAGGAGGATGATTTCAGTTTTGGAGGCGTTCAGTGCCACGTTGCTTACCCAGGAATATTCCTGGATGAGGGCTTCAAGCGTGCATGCATCTTTATTAGACACCCCCACCACGCAATCATCTGCAAATGCCATCATCTTGACTGGGGTTTGGCCTGGCACATGGACCCCAGTGAGTTGGGCATTCACATTTTGCAGTAGTGGGTCAAGGCTGAAGTTGTATAAGAGTGGGCTGAGGGGGTCCCCTTGTCGCAGGCCCCTTTGAGGGCGGACTACTTCCGTTAGGAAGCCTGAGCCATGCACTGCCATTGTTGCAGATTCCGTGAGCAGCACCACCCAGTTTATGAAGCGGGGGGGTAGGCGGAATTGATGGAGGCAGGCCCTAAGGTATTCCCAGTTTACTCTATCATAGGCCTTTTGTTGGTCCAAGCATACCAGTGCCCCAGAGGCTGTGGACTGACATACATTAGCCACAGAGTGCACATTATCCCAAATCGACCTTCTGGAATGAAACCAAATTGTTCTGGGGAGATGGTGGCAGATGCTACAGTCCCTAAATGGATAGCCATGATTTTTTATAAAATTTTGGTGTCTGTGTTTGTTAGAGAAATGGGGCGCCAGTTGGCTAAGTCAAGCTTATCCCCTTTCTTGAAGAGTGTGACAGTGAAGGCCTCATGTCCTCCTGGTAGGAGGCGCGTTTCCAACAGGCTTTGGTTAAGTGAGGCTAGCAGCAATGGGGATATATATTTGAAATATTTTTTGTAGAACTCATATGGATGCCATCTGGGCCTGGGCATTTTCAGTTTAACGCACCGCGAATGGCTGTCCATAATTCGTTTGGAGTAATTAAATTCATTATTTCTGGGTATCAGAAAATGGTGCAGATATGAGCTCAGTTGAGAAATTCCGCCATTTCAGCCGGCTGAATTGGTTCAGCTCAGTATAACTTGGAGTAATATTTTTGCATTTCAATTGCCACTTCAGCTGGTGTGTCCGCAATGGAATTATCCGATCTTTGCACCTGTGTGCAGGCCACACTCTGGCATGGTTCAAAATTTTTTTTAAGAAGTATGCAGTGCACTTGTCACCTTTAGTGATGCGTGTGGCCCTGTATTGGACACAAACCTGATGTTTGTGTTGCCTTTCGAGTGCGTTGAGGTGGGTGGCTGCCTCCGCCCACTTCTGGCCCCATGCAGGGCTGTATCCTGTGGCTGGAATGTTGGACTCCAAGTGGGCCAATTCTGCCAGAGTGCGC
The DNA here is from genome assembly GCA_022478985.1 of Massospora cicadina. Taxonomy (NCBI): domain Eukaryota; kingdom Fungi; phylum Entomophthoromycota; class Entomophthoromycetes; order Entomophthorales; family Entomophthoraceae; genus Massospora; species Massospora cicadina. The sequence continues at coordinate 41,812 of JAKSZP010005466.1, forward strand.
GAGATAACCACTGATGTGGCTCATGTGCGTCTGGAGGAGAGATGGTGATAGTGGCGGATGGTGTCCTCTTTGAAAGTTGCCCATGTGGAAATGGGGTCCGCACAAAACAGTGCAACAAACAATTTCGCCAAAGTTGCCTCTTCCACCCATGTGAAAAATCCTGGCGACGCGAGCTTGGGGGGGAGGATTTTGCACCAATGTGGGGCCTTTACAACTGTGATGGGTAAGTGGTATGTTATCAAGACCAGTTGGTGGTTGGAGGATTCCATTTTCATTGTTTTGAAGTGGGAGATGCGGGGTTGGAATTTTGCAAGTGTTAGAATAAGGTCAATGCGGGTCATGGACCTTAATTGGCTGTTGTGGACGTGGGGATGCATCATGTTTTCGAGCAGTGGGGCATGTCACAGCAGCGCATCCATTAACCCAAGGGTGGCTTTTAGAATATGTAGTTCTATGTGACCCTGTGGGGCATGGGGTGAGGGCAGCCACCGGTCCATTGGTGAGGTTAGCCAACAGTTCATGTCGCCAACTAGGAAAGAATCAGGGGGTAGTGGGAGGGATTTGAACGACGAGAAAAATTCCTGATGCTCGTGTGCACCATTTGGGGCATAGATGTTGACAATTGCGTGTGCAACATCGGCCCATAAGAAGGTGACAATGAGCACTCAGCCATTTAGGAATGTTTCTGAGGATGTGAATTTGAAAAATTATTTTTCTGAATTAGCACCCTACAGTGCTTTGACCAAAAAGGATAGGTATGGAAGGAGCATTGTTTTCCAAGCTTTCTCAGAACCTCATGGACAGTGGGACTCCTGGATGGCCAGGATATCCACGGGTAAATTGTGTTGTAAAAAACTCAGTTTCCTAGCTCAGGATGGGGAGGCCTTGAGTCTGGCAATATTTAGCATCCCTAGAGTGAAGGTTTCCCCCATCACACCTTAGGTATGAGGGGTTGGGCCCCCAGGCCCACCAGCCTCTTCAAGGTCCCCATGGGCTTTCACAGCAGTGCGGGTGTTAGCAGCAACGCTATCAGGGTTTTTGTTAATTTTTGCAGAAAGAGTCACGTTGGCTTTGGCCTTCTCTTTTTGTTTTCCCGATGTTGGACGAATTTTTTGTGGTGCAGATAAGTTCAGTGCACCATCAAGAAGGGCAAAAATTTTTTTCAATTGGGATAGGTCCCAAGTCAGTTTTGACCGGAGCTTGGGTGCAGCGATTAGGTGAGATCAAATCTCCCATCAGATTCTCAGATTGAGTGGCACGCTCAGCATGGGCCTCCCAATCTGATTGGGTGATGGATTCCTGAGTCACTTCCGCCGCGAAGGTCTCCATGTCCTCCTGGCGTTGTGAGTGTGGGATGGTGGTGGTGGCCTTGGCCGCTTCCTTAGCCACGGCCCTATGGGCCTGCTTGGCCTTCTTCCGCTCCTGTGGGGAATTGGGCTTTACCAATAGGTAGCAGCCTTGTGCTCCCCACAGGAAAGCCTCCTTGGTGCTTGCAGTTGGTTCGTAGTGCGCCTCTCCGCTGGCCATGGCCACTGAGGGGTGCTCTTGGAATGTGACGCCCTCCTTGATGGGGCATGCGTGCGCCTTTTGGCTGAACACACCACAGTGGGTGCAAATGGGGGGCGCGCTGTCCATGGTTACCCAGAATGGGTGGGTGGTATGCCCTGTGATGTCAATAAAGGTGGAGTGCAGGATCTGGGTTAGGTCCTTTACAATCTCCTCAGTTGGGGTCAGAACTGCGATGGCTTTGCCAGTGCACAGGTGTGGCATCAGTGTGAAACGTTGCATTTCAAAAGATTGTATATCGCCATATATGGCGAGACCATCTTTCAGGTGTTGCTCCAAAATGTCACGTTTTACCATAGTAGGCAAAAAGTCAAACGTGAGGAAAATTTGGTTTGATTTTGTCCATCTGGTGCATTTGGTTTCAATGACCCATTGCCCTTCAGGGAGGTCAACCACTATGCGCACTGCTGCAGCCTCGTCTGCTGCTATTTTGCTTAGAAACCCAGGTCCAGTCAACTGCGCGACATGGAGTGAGGTGCAACGTACACCGCGGTCAGGAAAATGTTGTGTACATCTTCACAAAATTTTTCCCATAAGGCCGTTTTTTGGATGTCTAGATACACACAGACTCCAAATTCCACCGACGAAAGTGGCTGGGAGTGTGGCGTGTTGATGTACTGGTTGCATCGTGCTTGCCATGTGAGTATCTCTGGGGAAATTGTGACCACCAGTTTTTTGAGATTTTTTTCTATTCTGCCAGATTCTCTGGGAGCGTTTTTGAACGTTAGAGGCCATGGGCCTTCCGCCTGCTCCTCTTGCCTTGCTTGCCTAACTGCTCCCAGACATGGGCGCAAACTAATCTCCTCTATGAGATTATCAAACTATATTGAGTCTTGAATTTCTTAGGTTGCAAAAGTGTTTTCAACGAGAAAGAAAAGTCCTTAACTGAACCTATTGAGCCATCGAATCAACCAAAAACTAAACCACCACTCAGCAAAAACCAATTATTGAACTTACAAAACAGCCAAAAACTACCAACCCCTTATCAAAACCTATGAAAAAATTGAATTAAATGAATATGAAAATACCCAACCAAATTGCAATATATAATTACCATTAGAAATATATGCTCTAGATCTTATGTAGAACTGATATTTAAATTTTATGATTATTTTAAATGCTTACATATTAAATTCCGTTCCCAAGCTTTATAGAATACTTGTAGCTATATAAAATTAGATTTATTTGTATTGATTGTAGCAAAAATTAGATATTCACATTGGTACACTAACTCTTTACTTTATACTTGGTTACAGCAGCTACTCATACTTTTAAAAAATTATATAGATGGATTATACCCTACAATACTTACAGTTCATTCTTTGTCTCACTAAAATTTCATTATAAGCACCAAGCTACATGAACGCATTATCTATTATAAAATTTATGCTTTATACTAAATTAGTGGAAAATTTACTTCTACATGGTCATTGAAAGATGAGCTATAAATATAAGTGCCATCATTTTATTTCATCTTAGAGTAAGTGGTTCTTATCTGTCATCATAATCATCAACATCTCAGTGTTAGATATATATTTTTTTATATTTCTTTATTTTTGTATATATATAATTTTAAAGAGGCTTTGAGGTCTAAGTAGAAAAGGAACCCTAAAAAGGTCTAGGCATTACAGAAAATCCAAAATCTTTCTAATTTTACTCATTATGGTGCAATATAAAAGTAAAATTTATTTAAGGTACATTTACCAGGGGACATACATTACTAAAGCTCAAAGATCAAAAGAAAATGAAAAAAAAAAACCTACCCAAACAAAATGATTTGCCCACTCAAATTAAGTGGGTATAACACAAACGAATGAGAACACCACCAACCAGGTGGTACAGTGGCAAGCCGCTCATCCCACCATGGCAGAAGGGGAAGGGGGATTGGGGGATCATTCTCAGCATTGGAGTCCTTCTCATAGGGCAGAAGAATGCCAAGGCTGAGATCAATGGTGTGGGGTGATCAATGACATAGGGGTTGAGGTTGCTGATGAGCGGATGATTGTGAAAATTAACTGATGCATAAATTGCCTAGGAATAGAGAAAAGAATTTCTCCACATGAAGGCAGATGGTAGGAAGCTAGGAAAATAAAGCGACAGTGGTGCAGGTAAATTTTGACTTGCAAATTGGCAACATCTTTCTGAATGGCGTCAGCTGCTTGTTTATGGAGGTCTAGGATGTCACCTTTTCCCTGGTGGTTCAGGGTTGGGAAATAATGGGAATATGGAAACCTTTGACAAGTATTGCTACTGACTCTTTGACAGATCCATAGTGGATGCAATAATTTGGTTGAGCACTGCTGAAACAGAAAGCTGGTGTTCAGAGTGGAACACATGGGTTCTATCCAGGGGGCGTAAAAATGTAGAGGGCCTGAACAGAGTCTTGTAATTTAATAAATTCTTCAATTTGGACTTATGAATCTTCAAAACATCACTCAATTCATCATTTTCAATTAATGAGCTCCATGGGTTCATGTCATACCAGTTTCAGGTTCAGTGGATTTGTGGGGTGTGGATGGCAAAGGGAGAAAATGTGGGAGCAAACCAGTGTCCAAGCCAACTCCTGATAGGTAAAAGTGCTAATGGCACTGGGATGAGGGTCCTGATTGGCAGCAGCAGGCGCAGAAACAGCAGCAGGCTTTGGGAGGGGGGTAGGATTGTACCCTATACTGAAAAGCAGTGGGGTGTGTGGCAGATTGGGGACAATTTTAGACAACGCAGATCCATATGAAGAAGCAAGGGAGGGGAATTTATAATTTTAGTGATTCAACTCAAATCAAAAATGACAGATGGTCTGCCCACCCTTGGCGTGGGCCTAGAATGGGTGGTAGGGGAAGAAGGAATGATGGCACAAAGGAAATCACAAGAGCAATTTTACTGAATTCAGGGATGATTGTGGCAAATGCACGAGACCCAGTATGGTGAGCAGCCCCATTGGGGACCACAAACTGAAGGATAAGGTTGAAGCTGTAGGTGACCAAACCTTCCATCAGCTCCTGATGGAGCACTGTGAGGGGAAGGTGAGTGGTCAACCCACAAACTGAACCACCATAGTGGTGTCTGTGGGGAGATGGGTGCATATAGTGGGGATAGGAGTGCTTTGAAAACCAGGGGTACAATTACCACAGTGGTGGTATCAGCTTAACAGGTGAACCCAAGATCAAAATATTTCTTATAGGGGCAGAAAATATTAAAACCAGTCAGTAGCATCACAGCTGGGCCATGTCAATAATGGATTTCACTGCATATGAGAACAATTCCCCATATTTGACCTCATGCCAAAACGCATATGAGAGCAGGGAGGAATGAGTGGGCTGTGAGGTACTGCCTTGGCGCATGATATGTGGATGTCAAGATTCTTGGGCAGATTTAACTGACTCAAGGATTTGGTAGGACTGGATGAACCAGAAAAAGAGCATTTTCCCGCCAAATGGAAACGCTGGATGGGGTCTCACTGCTTCTCCACATTGGAGCAGCTGGCGGAGAATCTGAGAACATTAGGGAGCAAATGGTGGAGGTTGATATAGGTTTAAATAAGTTTTTTTACTTTTTGATAAAGTCACTTGGAAGTTATTCTGAGAGGAAAGAAAAAATCAATTTATGGTGCAATATACAGAGAAAAAAGCTGCTAAAAGACTGCTAATAAAGGGTGGTTAGCCAAGCGGGTAAAACTGCTTCCACCTCTAGTGCAGTTTTTGAGTATGAAACCTGTACTGGCTAGAAATCATTCTCAGTGTGGTATATTTGTCCCAAGGTCAACCCACCTCGAATAATTTTAAAAGACTGCTAATAAACCGATCTTGATAAGTCTACTTGAGTAAATTTTATAAAATCTGAAAATTTTTGTCCTATTCTAATTTGCTTTTTATTTATTAAATTTATAATTTAATCATCTTTCAATTTAACTGACTTACTGTCATAGATATATGACATAATTGAGGGGACAGACTGTAAGGACAAAGCTGGACGTCAGGAGGCCAAAACGGCAAAATTACAAGGCCTTCCTGGCTTAAAACATACCCTGGACCAACGCTGAGTACAGGCGAGATATGCCAAAGTTGGTCCTGGGGATGTGCATAATGCTTGGCCAGAATTACAGCCAGGGCGTTAAAATGCACCAATACGTTCTGACTATAATGTTTTTTGTGGTTACTGGAGGAACAGGTAATTGAAATCTTTATCTTCTTATAATATTGCTGAGCTGGGTCATGTCAAGTTACATCTATAACTTGATTTCAGAAAACCTTATGTTACAGGACCCTTGCTGATGATACCATGCTCCTATTGGTTCGCCAAGGCTTAGAACCACCTCTGCTGATTGACAACTCTCCCCCAGTGTTTAATTGTGGTTCCACAAGACTAACTTTTCTCTTTGATCAGCTGGTTTATCAAAGACCCCGTTCATTTTAGTATTTTTATGTGCATATTTTTAGTTTTGTTTGCTAACCTTTACCAGGTCCAATTTAGTAAAATGTGTGCCCTCCTTGTTTGGGGCTTTCTAGCACCATCCTTCTGGGTGGTGCTTTGTTGACTCATTATTTGGTGGTGGGTTCCGTAGCAAGGGGGTGGGACCTCGCCCCCTACCTTACTGGAACTGGAGCATTACAGACACGCTCCTGACATTAGATGACCAACCATATTTTTGGTCTTGATAAAACTTATTCTGAGTGGAAGGTCTTTTTAGTAGTATTCAGGCGCGTGGGCATTTAAACCGTTGTTGGGATGCTCTTGTACACGATGGTCTCATCCTTGTTAGTGGTGTGCCAACTAGACGTTTTTCTTTTTCTGCATGTGGTGTTATTCCCACCTTTTTGAAGAGTATATGGTTGGAATGGACCTTTTGAAGCCCAGTTGCTCAGGTTTCCAAGTTTCCCACCACTTCTAGTTATAATTAAACCAGCCCTGACTTCCATGCTCCAGGAGTTGAGTAGCTTTATTGACTTCTACCTTGGGCAGTTGCCTGGGTGTTTTACATTTATATAAATTGTGTTGTAGGTGTCAAGAGTATAGAGAGTGTGGAGCGATCATTGGTGGCAGGGCAACCTCATGACACTACTTATTAAACGATCCCATAGGTTACCTGTGCTCCAGGGTGTTGGGCGTTTTGTGTGCCCTTTTTTTGAATTTCCCTCTGTATCAGTACTACCTGTGTCTGACGGTTTCTAAACGGCTTTTTCCATGCCAAAGTGGATGCCACTGAGATGGACACTTGAGTTTTCAAATGTTCCCCACTTGCTTTAATTATCTAATTGAAGCTTTTTTGGGACACTTCCCTTGTCCAAACCTGGAAGGGGCCAGGTAATTTTCACGCCATTGTTTTACCTCAGGTGTCCCATATTATCATCTCCAAAAACTCGCACACGCCTCTAAAAAAGGAGGAATATTATCCTTCAATAACTTCATTTTCAGCGGAATTAAAAGGTGAGCAGGGGTCCTGCCTCAAAGTTAAATTAAATTTTTAGAATATTTCATCACAAAAATATCACCCACCGCTGCCTCTATAAATACAGCATCTGCAACTTATGCTTTTTCCTTGAACAGGGCAGAGCTCCCCATCAATTCCCTCCCTATTTTAGTGGAATTGGAGGGTACAGCAAGTCTAGTCCCACCATTTATTTAAGCAATTTAACTAAAATGAAGTTCTCTTCACACTGCGCTTGGATGGTGCAGGTGGGATCATTGAAAAAGGGCCTGGGGGTGATGGCCTTAGATAAAAATGTAAAACGGGCCATTGAATTGGATATGGGGTTGTTCATTCCCTAAAACGCTTTTTATAACACAACTTATACAAAAAAGCGAGCCATTCATTGGCTCTTGCAACTTTAGTGGGGATCCATTTCTATGTATAAGATTACTCCAGAGAACACGCGCTTGACCCTACGATGATCTACATAACTCAGGAGGTTGAGAAAAAGTTAAAATTACAATATGAAAATGTTTATGCAACTGCTGAAGATTTGGTGGGATATGCAGCCTCAGTTGTGAGAGTGGCCAAGTATCCTTCCCCTTTTTTGATGCAATAACCTATCCTGCAGGCATGCTTATGCCTTTTTTAGCACTAGGCGAGCGTGCTTATGCCTAATGAAGATTTTCTGGTGAAGCGTTAGCGTTATCTGCAATGAATAAATACCTTTCTGGATATTTTTTATTGACAACTACCCTTTCATCCCCTTTAGGTAAAATCAGCAAAACAATTTTGGTGGATACATGAGCCTATGAGAATTTTAATGGCCAAGACCTAGCCGACTACCTTGAGTTGAGTTATTTGCCAGGTGGTATGTTAGTGGAAAAACTTCCCAAACTATTACAACGCTGAGATTCTAGGGTTAGTGGAATATCATGTTGGCAAATATCATTTGGTTGATCACTTTAAAGCAATCAAAACCTCTTGTACTCCATTATTTTGGGATTGGAGTGGTAACAAAAGTTTGACGTCAGATCCAACTTTAGGACATTAGCATATCAATAACTTTAAGAGGATTGCCATTTGTTAAAATCCTGGTTTTTGAATATTTGTTATTGAATGATAGATCCCAGAAGTTATCTGCACAGGTTTGGTATGTGATTGATTTGAGTTGCATAGTAGTAATTGTTATGTGATTGATAATAGTATAACAGAATTTATCCATAGTTGAATAGATAAACCTGATATGGTCCAACGCTAAAACTTTAATAATTCTTGGATAATGATGATGTCAACTATGAGGACTTATTTCATATTCCATCTAACTTGATCCACTCTCAGATATAGAAATTTCCGGCCTTTCTTTTCATCACGCTGAGTCTGCAGAATTCACTTCTAAGGTCAGCTTCTCTTCTAAAGATCCCCATATTTACTCTTTATACTCACTAAAGAGACCACAATTATTTGTATACCACAACAATAATTAAATAAAGATAAATATAACTTATTTTCCAAATGGAAGAATCTTTTTTTATTAAATATAAATAGGGGGTTTATAAAGGGATTTCGGCGCCCAACTCAACAGTTGGCTCCTCAGCCTTAGAATAGCAGCTGTTTCCATTTAATTTCTTATAACATATCTATGGCAATGGTCTTCTCTATTAAGTTAGGGTTCGTCCACCAGACATCTTCAAGAATTGAAACGGAAAGAGCAAGAAAATGGGTCCCAAATGTTTCCTGCTCAATCACAGTGAACCAACCATATTTGGCTAGCGACCTGCTTAGGTAATGGGACTAGTTACCCATCAAGGCTAGTTGTGAACCAACTGATTGATTTGCTAGTTTCAGGCGGCATCATTACCTCACAAATACTCATTAAATTCCCTACTGGTCAATGATGAAACTTAACTGATCCCAATTGGTATAACTGATAGTTAATCATTATATAAACTCTCATATGCCCCCATATTGTCAGCAGCTCTTCCCAACGAGATCTTAAGCATTAACACAGATTATCCCTGACAGATATGAACCTGGAAAAATACCCAAGAAAAACCCCCAAACATTATTAACCCAGAATTGGGGTCAACTGACATCCAATTCATTTGGTGGCAGACTTATCCCCTAGCTAATTAACAGGCAACCAAGGAGGCTGGAAAGGTGAGCAAAAATCCCAACACATCCCCCTCTTGCCTAAATTTCCTGCGAGAATAGGATTGGGACAGGAGAATGCCACCTTGGACCAGGTCGATTATTTCTTACTTTTAGCAGAGCAAGCCAATCTGAACTTAATGCTACTCAGTTCAGCCTTCAGCATGCGGTTCTCTTACTTTTCTTCCTCGCTAACACTTCTTCAGAGTGTAGTCCTCACTACCAACTGTTGTGCCAGTCTAGTCAAATTACTTGTGATGATGTTAGTTCCAGAAATCCACTTTTACCCTGATCAGGGCATATGACCTATTGTCATATTCATGATCTTGGTCCAGTGTCCTTGATTTTCTAATATTACTCCTCATCCTTGACAGGACGTTACTACCATCAGTGTCTATTTCATGGGAAAATTAAGAATGATCAATAATAGTTTCTCATGTTATTTTCTCTTAATAACTTTTTTGCTCATATCATTCTTATTTTTATTTGAAGAGTTTATCTCATAAATTTGGAATTAATTTTTGAATCTAAAGGTTAAATAAAACTGAAGTGAATAATTTTAATGATTATAAAAAGTCTAACATCCCTATCTTGTCCAGCTCATATGTCAAATTTTATTTCTCAGAACCAGCAATATCCTGACAGTCTTTCTGAAAAAGTTACTCAGCTCTTCCAATTTGTAGGAAATCGGCTGATTTTTTTTGCTGGTGTTTCACGCCGGCTGGTTTCTACAAAAAAAAATTAAATAAATATAAACTTAAATATAAAGCTCTAAAATTGGATTTTTATGAATTTTATTAGGAGCACAATAAAAGGAAAAAATTGACCCCCCTCAACATCTGACCATTTAGTATTTGAAATATTTCAAGGGTTAGGGGAATTTGAGGATATGTTTGGAATAGCTTAGCCTAGTCCAAATTAGGAAATATGGGGGAATAGTGTATCACAACTTGGGTACTCACTTCAGGGCAGCAGAACAATGGAAGGGTAATTTTGATTGGCCAACATGTACCCATTAGATAACAATTTATGAACTTTAGCCAATCCCCATCAAAAAAATTTCTTTCACCTCAGGGGACCCCTGCCAAGCCTATAAAAGGGGTTCCTGCATAGGCCTTTGAAGGACTTTGTGGTGGTTGGGGGAGTGCCTTCCAATGATCTCCCCAAGGTCCACCATGTGATTGAAATAATATGGCCGTTCAATTTTACATTTGGTGCCTGTGTAGGTTTCAAACTGGTCGACCCTGATTGTGGGGCTCCACCAAGAATTGGCCAGGTTCTTTTGGCCGATATCCTTAATATCATCATTTTTATTATCATTAAACAAACTCTTAGTAACTTCAGTAAATTTTGTGAATGGCCAACATATATCCCTCTTTGGTTGAATTTGACGTAAAAATTCTTATCTTTCAGGTGCAAGGGAAAATGTCCGACATCACCCACCTCAAGAAGAGGGTGGAGAATAAGGTTGAAGGAAACAGCCATGTACGCAATTGATGGTAATATCCGTAGCTAAAGATTTGATAGAGTGCTCCTTTCCTCTTATATAAGTGATGGTAATGGCACCCTCCCATATTGATTCAAGCTTACCGCTTTGAGGAGAAATGTGGTTATGGTAGTATAATACCATATCGAACACTTGAGATGTAGGCAGTGGGGTTCAGAGCTCATTTGCAGCCTGCTCTTCTTTAGTCACTGTTTTGACTAGATTAGTCCTAGCCTCAGATTGGAGTTGGATGATGCACTTAGCCAATCTGCGCATAACCTTCTCAGGTTCCTCAACTCTAGAGGAGAATACATCCTTAGCTAGTAGAGCAGGTATCCCTGGTTCTCACCCATACAAGACATGGAATGAGGACAACTTCAAGATTCGATGATAACTGATCTGGTAAGCCATAAGGGCACTGGGTAAGAATTGATCCCAGTGAAGTGGATCAGAAGAGGCCATTTTGCGTAGGATGGATACCAAGGTTTCATTGGTTCTCTTTATAGTCCCGATTGTAGATGGATTGTATGGAGCTGAGAAAAGTCGTTGGGCTCTCATGGAGGTAGCCAGGGTTTTCACTACTCTGAAGGTGAAGTTTTACCATTATTGCAGAGTAGTACTTGAGGACAGCCGTGATGTGTGAAGATGTGTTGATGTAAAAAGGTGGCAGTGGCCTTAGCCATTTGAGCAGGAATAGCTACGGCTTCTACCCACTTAGTGAAATGGTCAATGGTTACCAGGATGGATCGGTTGCCACTAGTAGTCTGAGGGAAAGGACCTACTACATACAGACTAGTGTGAGAAAGGTTGTTGAGGGGTGGTTGATTGATACTAATATCTAGTCTTATAGCCAGACTGATTCTTTCAAGTTTTGCAGGCCTCCAAGACAACAACAATAGATTTCATCATTCCATCCCAATAAAACCAATCCTTGATCCACTCATTAGTTTCCTTGGCACCTCCATAACCTAGAGTGGAGTGAGCTTCTAGGATAGCAGGTAAACGTTCCAAGGGCTGAAGGTAAGGCAGCCATTTTGTCCCACCTGATTATACAACTTCCCATTCTCCTTATTAATGTTATTAGAGTGTCGTTCTAGCATTTTTTGTATAGGCTCATCCTCATCTTCCCAGTCATTGGGGGTCATTAAGAGGTTATGTAGCCTCTCCGCCTCACTATTATCCAAATGAAGGACTGGTAGCTGAGTCAACCCATTAACATTCATGTGACAGGTTCCAGCACAGTGTTTGATCTTTATGTCTTAAGGAAGGAGCTTTAAAGCCCAGAGAGCTAATCGGCCAGTAGGAACTTTCATGTTATGTAACCATTTTAGGGATGCGTTGTCAGTAATCACAGTGAAGGTAGTTACATATAGGAAAGGGCGGTAGTGCTCTACAGCTAACAGAACAGCAAAATGCACTCCTTCTTCGTTACACTGTAGTTACGTTTAGCCTTTGAAAGCATCTTAATAAAGTAGGATACAAGATGATCTACACTGTTTCCATCCAATTGGGCTAAGATGGCCCCAACAGCATAGTCCGAAGCGTCAGTGAGTAAGATGAAGGGTTTATTATAATATGGGTGCCATAGGATAGGGCGTTGTTGCAGTAGTTGCTTCAGCGTCTCAAAAGCAGCCTTCTGTTCCGCACCCCAATGAAAAGGAGTATTCTTGGTCAATAGGCGGACAAGAGGCTCGCTGAGTTGTGAAAACCTAGGTAAAAATTGATGATATATCCCATCATCCCCTAGAAAAACCTGTATATCCCGTAGAATTTTAGGGGACAGCATTTTTTTGCTAGCTACAACTTTATCTTGGATTGGTTGAATTCCTTTTTGAGAAATGGAATGGCCGAGAAAATCCAGTTTCTTTTTTAAAGGAAGTACATCTGGAGGGCTTTAACCTGATATTCGACTTACATAATCATTGAAACACCTCCTTCAAGTGAGCAAGATGCTCAATAAAAGTATTAGAAGTACTGTGATGTCTTTGAGGTAGACAATGACGCAACTTAACTTCAAGTCCTGCATGATATGGTCCATTGTACGCTGGAAAATTGCAGGTGCTTTGCACAACCCTTAAAGTAATTGGATTGGTTGGAAGAAACCCTCACTACAAATGAGAGCATATTTCTCCTGGTCTTCAGGGGAAGGTCCATTTGCCAATAGCTGCTAACTAAGTTAATGGCGGAAAAGAAATCAGAGCCAGAGAGTTGGGCTAAGGCGTCGTCAATGCAAGGGAGAGGATAGCTATCCTTTTTTTGAGATTATTTAACTTGCGGTAATCCATGACTACCCAATGACATCCGTTTTTCTTTTTTATTAGCAGGAGAGGGGAAGACCAGGGGCTTTGTGAAGGAACTAGCAACCCCGCGTCTAGTAACTGCTGAAGATCTGTCCTCATTTGCTATTCTTATACCTTTGATTTTTGGTAAGGTTTTGACCATAATGATGAGCATCACCCACATCAATGGAGTGGCACCAGCCCTTCATGTGTCCATAGTCGTTATCTGATTTGGATCTATGTCACTATAGTCCTCGAGGAGAGTGTAAAATTTTTAGCTCATCTGAGCTTAACTCGCCCAAGATATGGACGTTGGGTATGGTACACACCAGTTTATCCATTGGCAGGTCCATACCCATCATGGAACCAAGAGAGTAAATTTGTTAAATGTCATCCACAGGGACTAACAAGCCTCTGCCAATCTCCTGGTGTTTCTTTAAAACTCTTTTCTTTGAGGTGAGGTTCCACAAAAGCAAAGTAATGGGCCTTTGGTAAGCTGGGTCAAAGATGACAGGCAATACTCAAGGCTCTAAGGGACTGAAGCCCTCAATACAAACAAGGTGCAACAAACAGTAGCGTGGAATTTGGAGCGTGACTTTTATGTCAACCACTCATTGTTCACCAGGCTTAGTCAAATCCTCATCTGCAGAATAAAAAGGGAAACTACCCTAACAACCACTGAATCGGGAAATTTTTTTGTGTCATGCCCAAAAAGTGGTATAAGACAAAGGTATGACTGAGAGGGGTATTCAACCAGTCAAGAGTATTCGTGCTTACTGGATTATTTATTGGATAAGACTAACGGGACTTCAAGGTTGATTAACAAGAGGTAACCTTGCTTCAGGTTGATTATTCCCCTCATACTCAATAATAAATTGAGTGCCGATGAGCGTATCATATGCGTTGTTATCTTAAGCCACAGCAGGGGCTGATAAAAGAAGTTTCCCAACTAGAATGGGAAGGGAAGAATATGCCCCAATAGCACGGGTATTTTTGAGGCCAGCGGTTTCAAATTCTTGTTTGTACTCCAAGTCAGGCGCTAGCTTTATCTTCTTGATAAGCTTAGTGGAGATCACGTTGACTGGGGAGCCAGTGTCCAGGATGGCCAGTATTTGGACCTTTTGAATGACCACTTTAACCTTAGTGAGCGTTTTTCAAAGTTAGTTGACAAAGATAAGACCTCTTTGAGTTGTAAGGTGGAGGTGAGTTTTTTAGCAGTCTCAGGGTATTTATCCATAATGGTCTTTAAGGGACAAACCTTCTGAAGAGGGCGTATCAAGCCAGCTAAGAATTGGTCACCATAACTGGCAGTGTCAATAACATTTGGACAAACTAGAATTTGATTGAGGTATGCTTTCTCAGGAATGGTGGTCTCGTCTACTCCTTTAGCGTTCAAATGATCAGGAACCTCTACTTTGCGAAGCTTCCAATATATAGTAACCAATGTCGTCATAACCCCCTCAGATTCATCCCCAAGGGTTATCTCAACAACTGGCAAGGCCGCGATGGAGGTAGGAGAGATGTCCACAAAAGATTTAATAGCCTTAGGGCACGCTTTTACCAGCTTAGCTGGAGGGGTAGGCACAACAGAAATAGTGAACTTGTGCAGACGGATGGTTGTTATTACCTTACAGGGCTTTGATTCATATAAGGGAGTGTTAACTTTTTATGTTACACGGAGGGAGCAGGTTTTTTAGGGAGAATAGGCACAGGAGGGCTTACTCCCAACTGATCAGCTAGCGGTAGCTCCTTAATAGTGAGAGCAAGAGGGTTCACCTCAGCTTCCTTGGTTGTTGCACATGAATGGAAATCGGCAACATCTACTAACGCCTCCTTTAGATAACAGAAATTTTTGAAATGGCGTTTCACTGAGATAATATGTCAGGCTAGATAGGGCTGAAAATCTAACTAGTTAACAGGGCGGCGATAGCATCATCAATGGTGAGCATGCTAGATGTTGTTAATCTTTGCGCAGTGAGGTAAAATTATTCAGAAAAGGTAAGGAGCGGTTCACCCTCCTACATGCTAAGGTGCATAAATGCCTGTTTTTCCCTGAGTAGACTCTACTTTGATCCGAAATTAGCCAAAAGAGCTTCCTTCACCTCTGCCAAGTGTGCAAAGGGTCCAGGTAAGGTACTATCCTTTCTTGCGCTAGGAGGCTTAAATAGGGAAGGATGTTTTGAACGTTTTTTTATCAGTTGTACCATGTACAGCAACTTCATAAACTTACAAGAAAAAAGCAATGCTTCCTTTGCCAGGGGTGGATTTGTCAGTTAGGGGGATTTTAAAGGGCGCTGTCCAGCTCTTCAAGCCGGGATAAGATGCTGGCGAGTTGCTTCTCAAGAGCAATGATTCCAGATATAAGGGATCCCCTGTAGTGAGCACCATTTTGTAGGAAACCAGCTGATTTTTGCTCGCTGGTGTTTCATGCCAGCTGGTTTCCAAAAAAGTTTTAAATAAATTTAAAGTTGAATATAAAGCTCTAATAATATTGGATTTTACAAATTTTATTAGTAATGTAATAAAAAGGAAAAAACGACCCCCCACAACATCTGATTGTTTAGTATTTATAGTATTTTGAGGGTTAAGGGAATTTAAGGAGATGTTCGGAATAGCTTAGCCAAGTCCAAATTAGGAAATATGGGGAATAGCATATCACAACTCAGGTACTCACTTCAGGGCAGCAGAAGAATGGAAGGGGAATTTTTTTAGTACTAGATATGGAAGGGAAATCTTGATTGGCCAACATGTAATCATCAGGTAACAATTTTATGAACTTTAGTCAATCCCCATCCAAGAAATTTCTTTCACCTTGAGGGACCCTTGATAAGCCTATAAAAGGGGGTCCTCACATAGGTGCATTAAAGGACTTTGTTGTAGTGGGGGAGTGCCTTGCGATGATTGCCCCAAGGTCTTTCATATGGTCAGAGTAATATGACCATTTGATTTTACATTTGGTGCCCGTACAGGTTTCAAACTGGTGTTACCCTGATTAATGGGGTTCCACCAAGAATTGGCCAGAGACTTTTGGTCAATCTCCTTGATTTATCACTTTTTTATCATTAAACGAACTCTTGTAACATTGGAAAATTGCAAATGGCCGACATTTCCCCTCTTCAGCTGAATTTAACCTAGAACATTCTTATTTTCCAGCTGTGAGGGCAAATGTCCGACACAATTGATGAGTCAATCTGCGCAATGAAATCTCTTCTATGGCCCTTTAGGTCCCATACTTCAAGTCACACATATATAGGTAGTTCTTTTACTGAACTATCAGAAATTGTATCTGAAATTAATGAGACCAGAGTAACGACCATCTTAAATGACTCATGTCTAATTCTCCCTTCTTCCATCAGTTCCCAAATTAGACTTCAATACCTTCCTAGACTCACTCCTTTCGCAGATAATCCTACTATTATCGTTAAGCCTCCTGAAGCAATGTCATCTGATACCATACATTCATTTTGTGCCAGATCTGACTTTTTCTGAGTTCCTTTTTTGACTCATCTAATATTATAAACCAGCTGTTCTTTCAAGTGAATTGGCCATCAGAAATCACGAATATTTTGAGCTCCCCTATGCAGTATTTGGGACTGAGTAACTCAGCTCTTTCCATACCTCTTGCCCCTATGATCTTTCAAGCATTTTAGATTATGACGTTGCAGCCCATGCCCTTCTTTTTACAGGCTGACTTCTTTGCAGTTGAACCACAAAGCTACCCCCAAAAAACCATTATCATTCTGCTTTCAAATCCAAAAAGCTTGTAGTCATCGCCCTCAGGATGCCATCTGCTCCTGCATGCTAACCTCATTTCTGGAGCTTCTCAATGGTCTCCCCTAATGGCTCTGATTTGGGGGACATGTTTTGGCAGTCTCCGCCTAGTATCCCTTACTTGATGCCAGATCACATGTCCAACGTTCTAGGCAAAGCCAGTCAGCAACCGCTCAAGCCAATATTCTGGCTCTGGTGCCATATTAGATTACTTGGAGCTATTCACCAACTGCCTCTTCTTGTTCTGTTGCTTCCCTCCCTGATCTGGGGTATCAAAATTGACAAGTAACAACAATTCAATTTCTTTTTCCCTCTTCACATTCTCTCAGGGTTCAGCCTCTGCTCAACGAATCTGGCTTCAAGTAGTTTTAACCCTGTAAGTCCCGGGAAACGTCCTCTGGCCATTGTTTGGGCCATTTTCCTGTTCCTGAGTAAGAAGACACCAAAGAGGATGGCGGCACCCCTCGTTACTCAGGGCGATCTTGCTTACATAGTAGATGAGCGCTGGGTAACAGCTCTTCCACTTCGGATCCCATCCCTAGTACCCACACTACCTTGGCAGAACTGTTATGGGGAATCGACGAAATTTGCACCAAGATTGTCAAATTGAAATCAATCAAATTTAATTTGAGTGGTAATCTGGCCGATGCTCAGATCTCAAATGGCCAGAAAAGCATGAATACTGAGCTATCAGCCAGAACGCCTGACGGTTCCAATTTGATTAATGGGTCAATCAAACAAATCACCTCCCTACCAAAGTCAGTGGGGATCATCCTTGACAGGCAGTCTATAGCATCAGACGCCATTGATGAGGTGTAACGCACTGGCTCCTTTCAATGAGCCACGAATGAGTTGGGCAACAGGATCCATGTTAAAGACCATAGGGCTGACAGGACTCCTGATACTACTCTCCTGGTGCGCACGCTACAAGATTGGACAAGCACCCCCTGGAAGACAGTTGCAAGTATACTCAACCCCAACATGCCTTGACTCCAAGACAAGGTATAGAGGGAGGCAATAGCCCTCCCAAGCTCACTCTCAAAGTCCAATTCTTGTTGATTTAAGCCAAACATGGCTGCAGTTAAGCAATATCTTTTATAATAAACCCAAATTATAAATATATGAATTTTAGGTTCTTTTATTTAATATTTAGCCAAGTTGATAGAAAACAGAACTTAGAAGCCTCCAGCTCCCAGTCCCTTCCCTATATACACATGTTAAAAGCTAAAATAAAATATAATATAAGCTTATGGTGCCAGCTTGAATGATGTTTGGTGTAAACTTTACAGCAGGATCGCGGAATCTTTACTCAATGGTTTCATGCCAGTTCCGATCCTCAACGGTTCCGCACCAGTTCTTTTTGAATCCCAATCAAACTGCGAAACTCCCAAGCACCCGTTTCATTCCATTCTCGATTCAAATCCAAATCAAATCTTGAAACTATCCATTTTACTCATTTTCCGTTTTGTTCTAACTTGGACGCCCATCTTGCTCCCTGGCCTACTCCAAGCTCCGGCCCCTTAGGCGTCCTTGCCAGAACCAACGCCCCCTCCTCCTCCATACATACAGACACAGCCTGCCCTGTCTTACCAAAGATCAGGGCAATGTGATGCTGAGGATAAACCTCAACTGTCACATCACCCCCCTAGACAGGAAGAACTCTTGGATTTTCTCAGGACATCGGGCACAATCCCTAGCTGAATGCCATGTGGACTCCTCAATAGGATGACCCACCCAACGTACCAAGAATGAACGACGTCCTCGCACCACTTTTGTGTCAAGAATCTCCTCAACTTCATACTCTTCAGCTTCTCCTCCAGCTGGAAATAAAGGAGAAGCCCTTTCAGGTGGCTGGCCAAAGAATGGCTTGAGCTGCGATACATGCAACACTGGATGGGCTCTTGACCCTTCTGGGAGCTTCAGCTCAAATGCCACCTCGTTCACCGCCCTCACTACCTGATATGGGCCCAACGCCACCGGCCCCAATTTCTGGCTCCTTACAGGCAAGGCATAGTTCTGAGCATTCACCAAGACCCAATCACCTCTCTTGAAAGCTCTACTTTCAGATCTATGCCGGTCCGCCTTCCTCTTCTGAGCCGCGACCGCCACCACCAAATTCTTCTTCAGGAGTTCCAGGGTGTCCCAGGTATCTCGCGTCAGCTCATCTGCCGCTGGATTCCGACCTTGCTCCCTGGGCCCCATACCCTCTGGGTATTGGCCGTGATTTGCGAAAAATGGGGTCATACCCGTGGATGAATGCTTATGATTGTTATAAGCAAATTGAGCCAGCTTCACCCAATATACCCAGTCATCCTGCCGCCCTGAGACATAGCACCTCAAATATTGCTCCAATATCTGATTTACTCTCTCAGTTTGGCCGTTTGACTGAGGATGGTATGCTGACGAATGGCAAGCCTTGATCTTTAGATTCCCCAACATGTGGAGCCAAAATTTAGATGTAAATTGCGGACCACAATCCGACACAATCTCTTCAGGCACCCCATGTCTGGAGAAAATCTCATTTACAAAAATCTGTCCTGCCACCTTTGCAGAAATGGTTGACCAACAAGGGAAAAACTCTGCATATTTAGTCAGGCGGTCCACCAACACCATCAAGTCATCCATCCCCTGTGACTTTGGCAGTCCTGTGATGAAGTCAACACTCACTGAGGGCCATGGCCTAGAAGGAATTTGAAGCGGCTTCAATTCCCCCCCCCAGTGCCACCCATTGGGCCTTCGCCCTGGCGCAAACCACACAACGCGAAACATACTTCTGCACCGCCGCACCCACACCTCTCCATGAATAGTGACGGCGAACAAGATCTAACGTCTTCTCTTGACCGGGATGACCTGCCAGAGGATGGTCATGATTATCTGCCATTACCTCTTGTTGCAGACTGTTCACAGGGACCCAAATCCTTCCCTCATGGCGTATGATACCACCCCAAACTGAGAATCCCGCATGCCCCCTGCTTGCCTCACCTTCTCCTGTCTCTTCTCTTATCCGTTGGCCCATCTCACATCTTTGCTGTGCAGTACGGATTCTTCCTGCCATTCCCTCTCTCCAGCCCTGGATTGTTGCAAACAGGTTCTGTGGCAACATCGTGGCTGTATTGAACTTCCTCAACTCCTCATCGGAAAACACCAGTCCAGAATCATGGCTCAATAAATATGACAAGATAATTTGTTTTCCCGGCTTGTATTCAATCTGCAGGTCATATTGAACCAACTCTAAGTGCCACCAGGCCTGCCTCTGGTTCATCAGGCGTGGGGACTTATATTATTCTAAGGCTCGATGGTCCATTCGGATGACAACTGGGTGCCTGGCATACAATAGGTGGTGTTGCCACTCCCCTAAAGCTGCAACTATTGCCAAAAGTTCCTTATTGTAAACTGGATAGTTGGTTTCAGCTGGTGCCATCTTCCGACTGAAGTAACAGACAGGATGTTCAACCCCATCCTTACCCTCCTGCAACAACATGGCTCCAAGTGCAAAATTTGACGCGTCAGTCTCTACCACGAATGGTTTGTTTGGGTCAGGGTGTGCCAGAACTGGGGCTGTCAGCAGACTCGTCTTCACTTGCTGAAATGCCCTCTCCTCAGCCTCCCCCAAACGAATGGCACGTTTCCCGTCAGTCTTGTCAACGGCACAGCCCATTGGGCCAGATCCCTAGAAAACCTCCGCACGAAGTTCACCACCCCCAAAAAGCTTCGCACTTCAGTCCTATTCCCAGGAGCCTTCCATTCCCGTACCACCCGCAACTTATCAGGACAGATCCGTATCCCTTCTTGGAGGACCACGTTCCCTAAGAAGGACACCGATTCCTTATTGAACTCGCACTTAGACGGCTTCAACTTCAAGCCCCGTTCCTAACCACCTCCAACACACTTCTCACATCCCTCACATGGTCCTGTGCCAATCTGGAAAAAACCAGGATGTCATCCATATAAGCAACACAACACCTACCCACTAAGTCCCCCAATACATGATCAATCATGCGCTGGAAAACTGCAGGGGCATTGCGTAGCCCAAATGGCATAACCCTGTACTCAAAGTTTCCCAGATGACATTTGAATGCCGTATACCGCTGGTGCTCAGGGCGAACAGGAATTTGATTGAAAGCGTCCACCAAATCCAATTTGGTGAACACCCCACACCCGTAGATTATGGGCAGAATGTTCTCCATGAGTGGCATTGGATAGGGTCAGGTTCCGTCACCTTATTAAGGCGTCGGAAATCAACACAAGGACGTAACTCCCCCTGACTTGGGAACCAATAAGACCGGAGAAACCACCGGCGACTTGGAAGGCACAATCAAACCCATATCCAGCATCTCATGGAAATAATCCTCCAATGCCTCTCGGGCCCGTGGATTCAATGGATAGACTGGACAGCCCATTGGTAACTCAGAGCCTTCCTTGAACCGGAATAAAATGCAAAATCCCTGTAGGCGAAAAAGGCGCATCACCTTTAGGCTCAAACACCTCCACAAAATCCTGATACTCCCTCGGTAATCCTTCCACTGGCACACTTGAGGTGATTCCACCCATGTGCTTCACCAATGAACCTTGGGACTGAAACGTCCATTCACACGTCCCCTGACCTCTGCTGTGTCTCCAAACTTCTTTGTATATAATTTTCCCCAACCCGTTCAGCCTGTCTGCTGTAATGAACATTGTACTGAGGTGTTGCTTTTCATGAGCAGACATCCAGTCTCAGACAATACATCCAGGTGTGTGAAATACCAAAATACTAAAAATATTCTGGTTACATAGTACTCAAGTAGAGAGCTGTGACTATGTCTCTGTTGTGTGAAGTCATAACCAATGAGCACATTTAAGAAATTACATGCTACATATATATAGAAATAATTCTCCAAAGGCAGAGACTGTGCCTCCCAAGCTAATATTCTTCTTCTTTTTAGTGATCTTTACTGGCCTTTGATGCTAGCATCTCTCTGTCTTCTTGTTCATTGTCTTGTTTTAGTTTAATCTCTTCCTGCTTTGTCAGGTCATCAGATACGAAAAAAACATCACTGTCATGAGGTACTAGGACCTGTCTACCCCAGGTACAGTGTTGTGTACAAATATTCAATAATAACTACAATTCATCACACAAACAACAAGCAAAAATTAAATGGGCATAAAGGATAAAGACATTCATTTTTAAATTGTAAAAATTTAACTTCATACATCTTCTGATCACCACTCATATAGTTAAACTTCAAAAGTTATGAACTCACAAAACAACAATTTACAACTCAAAGAATGAATTTTCTGTGTACAAAAAACTGAAGATTATTATCATTACTAAAAAACTTGGGAAAACTATACAAAATGATATTGCAGAATTTGACAACTTTGGCAATAAGGTTAAAATGGCATTTGATTCGCTTGTTTTATTATTCCCGTCTCATTTAGTGACAGGATTTACCTACCTACGGAAAACGATTATAGAGGATACCCCACGACGATTATTCTATAACGGCAATTGTTCTCGCATTGACCCACAATTTTGATTGTCACTGATTGGATCCAACAGGATTGATGGATGATTCATCTCTCATAATGAATTTTTAACAAATTGAGGCATCAATGCATTCATTCGTATTCTTCCTCTCAGTGTTACTATTAGATCAAGATTAGTTCTCCACTGATAGTTAGGTAAGGTCAAGTTACGAAGGTAGTAGTGCTACCCCATGCTATAAATTACTCGTTGATTTTTTGACTTACCATATTCTGGTACAATAGTCCAAAACACCTAACGGTCGTTTACCCATCAACAACAATTTTTCTGATCAAGGAGCACATATTTAAGGACACATTTTCCAGCTCTATGGCCCAATTCTCAAGGATGCTGTTAATCCCCAGCCCAGATGAGGAAGGCCATCTTCTAATTGCAGGTAGTTGGTATTATTTGTAATATTTATGTTATTGAAAATATAATCAAAGTTGGGCCTTTTCCCCTTAATTTCTACCTAAACTCTACCTCTAAAACCCACAACAAAAGTATACAAATACTGTCAAGTCAGTACAATTATTGCTGCCAAGAAACTCTTATTGTATTGTATTTATTTAGGATAGTGTAGGGTCAGGCAAGGTCTACTAGGACATCCTAAGTATTTTGAGAGGAAATACTGGCCAAGCGTTGGGCCATATTCTAGTACTTTATTCAACTATGGATAACAGTCTCCATACTATTATCAAAATAAATACATTTCACTACTATACAACGTGGAGAATTGCATGACAACAACCTGTGCAGTTAATATATTTATAGGGGTATAAGATGAGAATAATCAGAAAACTTATAAATTTTAACACCAATAATATGTATCAAATCCCAAAGGTGATCTGAGGTAGGGACTTAAAACATTAAGTTTATAGTGTGGAATGGTTGTTCAGGAGTTGTAGGTTGAATCTGGTATTTGGTCTTAAAACTAGATTGCACCTTACAGACTAGGCTAGTATTCAGGACCTCAATAATAGACTCCTCAATCTCATCACAATAGTACCAATCCTTAATCCACTCATACTTTTTTCTCACTTCTCTAAGTCCAAGGGTAGAGTGAGTTTCCTTGATTAAAGGTACTCATTCCAAAGGTTAAAGATAAGCATATAGTTTACGCCTACTTCTTTCAAAATTTTTGTTCAACCTTGGTGCTTTAAGAATGTTGCATTAGCATAATCTAACAAGCTCATCCTTATCGTCCCAAGTATTAGGGTCATTATGAGGTCATGCAATCTCTCAGCTTCACTATTTTCTAAGTGAAAGACAGCCAGGCAAGTCAACTCATTGACATTCATATGTCAAGTCTCAGCTCAGTACTAAATCTTCATAATATGCTGTTAGAGCTTCAATGCCCAGCGAGCCAAAACTTTTTGTAGGATCCTTCATATTTTGTAACCACTTTAGGGAGGCGTGATAGGTAAACATGGTAAAGGTAGTTCCCTATAGAAAAGAGAGGTAATATCTTACAGCTAGTAGGACAGCAAGACACTCTTTTTCCACGATGCTATAGTTGCATTCAGCTTTTGAAAGCATCTTGCTGAAATATGGGGCTGGGTGATCCACACCGTTTTCATCCAATTGAGCAAGGATAGTTCCAACAGCGTATTTAGATGCTAAAAGTAAACAAAATACAAGTTTTATTTTAAAAATTTTGATGTAGGATATGTTGTTCTTGTAACAAATTCTTTATTGTAAAAAGCTAACTTTTTGGCACCTCAATATAAAGGAGTCTACTTAGTCAATAGTCAAATGAGAGTCACACTGAGTTGAGCAAATCTTATATAATGTTATGTCTCATCATAACCAAAAACACTTGTATATCTTGGAGGTTTTAAGGCGGAGTCATTCTAGATATAGCTTCAACCTTGTCTTGAAAAGGTTACCCTTCTTGTGAGATAGTATGCCTGAGAAAGTCTAATTTCTTTTGGAAAAAAGTACATTTTGATGGTTTTAACTTATTTTCTTAATTATAAAGATGTTAGAACTTCTTTAAGGTGATAAAGATGTTCATTAAAAGTTTTTAGAAGAATAGTGATGTCATCAAGTTAGACAATCACAGATATTAGATAAAAATTTTGTAGGATGTGATCCATCACTTGTTAGAATGATGAAGGTTCATTGAAAAACCATTGAGGTAGTCATATGAGTTGAAATAGGACTTCACTACAAAATGAGGGCACATTTTTCCTAGTCTTATGAAGAAAGGTCCATTTGCAATATATGCTATCCAAGTCCATAGTGGAAAAGGATTTATTATCTGTGAAGCAAGAAAAAGTGTCATCAATGTGAGGGATAGTAAATTATCTTTCTTTGTGAGGTTATTCAGCTTTTGTAGTCCATCATTACTCAAAGGCCTCCATTTTTATTGATAAGCAATTGAGGTGATGACTAAGGGCTTTGGGAAGGTACTTGTAATCCAGCGTAAAGTAACTTCTTGAGCTCTGTCCTCATTTATCGCTCTTTAATCTTTGATTAATGATAAGGTTTGGACTGGATAGGACTAGAATCACCAACATTGTCAGACATTTGCTCTCTAAGCTGCAAAGTAAAATGTCCTGGGTCAAAAATCAGCTAAAACAGGGAAATGTCAGCCATTATGAGTTTGCAATGAATTTAAAGGCAATTTCAATAATAATAATAATAAATAATAAAAATAATTTTTATTTAACCAAGGTAAGCTGACCAGGGGATGGACATTACCAAACTAAAACTAAAATCATAATAAAATATTAATGATTCAAACAAAACGCTCAGAATGGATGGATCAATTGAATCATACCTAACAAATATATTCAACCAGGTGGATGGGGAGGGGGCTTGGGTGGTTTGTCTTCAGCCGCATCCATCTCATCCCAGAGTAGGGTGCATGTTAAGGCAGATAGTAAGGGTGTGGGGGCATCAGCGGTATGGGGATCAATATCCTTGATGACTGGAACTTCTGAATAGTTGCCAGCCATCATAATTCCAACGATGTATTTGTCCAAAACGTCTTCATCCTTGAGGCGGGCGTCTGGGAGTTTAACAAACATGGCAACGTTGGTTTGGGTTATTTTTGCTTTCAGATTCCGTGCTACTGTTACCACATTCTGGATGGCTTCAGTGACGTTTTTGTGTAAAGTTTTCATGTTTATCTTACTTGGTGCAGTAAGATTTTTGGGGACGATGGGAGGTGAAATTCCTCCTGCGAGCACAACCACAGATTTGGTCGCAGCTTTGTGGAGCGAATGGCAATTTGGTTTGGCAGCTTCTTCTACTGCAAGCTGGTGGTCGCTGTAGAACAGTTTAGCGTTAGATTGTGGGACATATTTCTGAGGCTGGAATTTTGCATCCCATTCTGCGTTACAGAGCTGCTTGACTTGTAGCGTCAGTTCTTCAATAACATAACCTAATTCGTCAATTTCATCCAATAATTCCCATGGGTTTTAGTTGAATTGGATTGGGGAATCAGCATATGGTTGAGTTTTGTTCAATTCGTTTGTGGATGCATGGGATTGAACTAGGATCCAATCTGATGTTTGATTGGATGAATTATTTATGGTATTGGGGTGGGGAGGAGGCTGATTGATGGCTGCAGGTGCAGCTGCTGCATCAGTCTTTGGGGTGGAGGAGGTAGGATTGTGCCCCATACCTGTAATTGTACATGGTGAGCATCATATTGGAGGTCAGCAGATGAGTCATCTGATCCGTCTGATGTGGTTGAGTAGGGGCATTTGTGTTAAGAGTGGTCTAACTCAAAACATGATGGACAGATCGTCCACCCGCCCTCAACGCGGGCCCAAAAAGGATGGTCACGCGCTGAGGTATTAATGGTGTGCGGCGGAATTGCCGCCACATTTTACTAAATTCAGGGCTTATCATGGCATATGCCCGAGGCCCAGCAAGTCATGTGGCCCCATTTGGGACCACAAATTGTAGGATGGGGTTGGAGCCATAGGCTGCAAAACTGGCCATCAGCTCCTGGTGGAGCACTTCAGGGGGAGGTGGGTGGGCAGGCCAGCAAACTGGACCACCAAAGTGGTGTCTGCTGGGAGCTGAGTCTGAGTTGTGGGGAAAGGGGTGCCCTGGAATACCAGGGCACAGTTGCTGCAGTGGCAGCATCAGCTTCGCAGGTGAAGCTGAGGTCAAAATATCCCTTGTAAAGCGGAAATTGATAAATCCAGTGGGTATAATCACTGCCTATGCCATTTTGATAATGGCTTGGTTGTGTTATGGGAATAGTTCCCCATATTTGACCCTTAGGCTGTAGTGCATGTTGCTATGGGGGAGCACTAGGGGGCAACGAGGTACTGCTAGGGTATGAGAAAGGTGGGCGTCCAGGTCCTTGGGCGGAATGAATCAGCCCATGGGTTTGGAATGACTGGGTGAACCAGTCCTATCGCGTTTTCTTCCGGATGGAAAATCTGAAGACATCAGAGTAAAACTACTATGGGCGAATACAATTTGCTTTTTAAATTCATGTATTTTGGCTTGGAAAGTTATGCCAAGTGGAAAGAAACTTAATAATAATAATAATAACAAAATAATCAACCATATGTCCCTGGTCAATTCTCAGTAGAACCCTGAAAATTGGGGTAACACCATTTCAAATCCTGCACAAGTAATAACCTAAAATTGAACAGTTGGATTACTCTGACCACATGACAGACCTTTGGCAACCATCAGAAGGTACTCCCCCAGCCACAACCAACTCCTTCAAAGCACCTACTTGGGGATCCCCACCTTTATAGGCTTGACAGGGGTCCCTCAAGGTGAAATAAATTTATTGAATGGGGATTGGCTGAAGTTTATAAAAATGTTACCTCATGGGTAAAATTTGCTCAATCATAATTTCCTTTCCATTGTTCTGCTAACATGAAGTGAGTACCTTAGTTGTGATACGCTATCCCCCATATTTCCTAATTTGGATTAGGCTAAGCTGTTCTGAACATATCCTTGGAATTCTCCCTTGATCCTAGATATATTTTAAACTGAATGGTCAGATAACAATTGGGTCATTTTTTCCCTTTATCGCGCTCTTAATAAATTTTATAAAAAACCCAGTTTTATTAGAGCTTTAAATTTAAATTTATATACAATTTTTGTGGAATCTAGCATGTGTAAAGCACCAGCGAGCAAGAATCAGCTCAGTTCCTACAAAATGGTTCTCACTATAGGGGATCCCTGTATAACAAGAATAGTTGATCTTGAGTAACCTCTCGCCAGCGCCCTATCCCATCTTAAAGAGCTGGAGCATCGCCCCTTAAAACTCCCAACTAAAAGACAATTACATACATGGGGAAGATAGTATTGCTTCCTTTTCCTAGTATATGAATCTATTATGCATGACGCCACTGAGAAGAAGAAAATTTAACACATCCTTCCACGCTTAAGCCACCTTGCTCAAGAGATGGTAGTTCCTTACCTGGACCTTTACACTTGGGCAGAGGTGAAGGAGGCTCTTTTGACTGAATTCGGATCAAAGCAGAGTCTACACAGGGAAAAACAGGCCTTTATGCGCCTTAGCATGTATGAAGGTGAATCTCCCATTGCTTTTGCTGAATGATTTTACCTCTCTGCGCAAAGGTTATCCACCTCTTACATGATCACCCTTGACAATGCTATCGCCGCCCTGTTATCTGGGTTAGCTTCTCAGCCCTCTCTAGATAGACATATTATCTCAGTGAAACTCTAATCTAAAACATCCGCGGCATCAAATAGTCTTTGTTAGATGTGGCCAAATTTCATTTATGTAGCACAACAAATAAAGCTGAGGTGAAAACTTCAGCTCTAACCAATGAGGAGCATCCGCCTGTTAACCAGTTGAGAGGTGAGCTCACTTTTGCCTATCCTCCCTGATAAACCTATTTCATCAGTGCGACTAAAAAGGATATCACTCATTCTTATGAATGAAAGACCTGTAAGGTAGTAAAAACCATATGCTTACACAAGCTCAATAAAGCTGCTGTGCCTTCTTTTCCAGATAAGATAGAAAATGCACGCTCTAAGGCTATCTAGTCTCCAGTGGCCATCCCCCATACCTCCAACACAGCCTTGCTGGTGTTGATAATACCCTTGGGGAAGGATCTGTGGGGTTATGATGACATTGGTTACTATATATTGAGAGCCCCCGCAGAAGTAGAGGTTTCTGATCATTTGGACGCTGGAGGAGTGGATGAGACCACCATACCTGAGGAAACGTACCTCAGCCAAATTCTAGGGTGTCCAAAAAGTTATTGACACTGCCAGCAATGGTGACCAATTTGTAGCTGGCTTGATTCTACCTTTTCAGCGGGTGCATCCCATGAAATCCATCTTGGATAAATACCCTGAAACTTTAAAAAGCTAACTCCCACCTTCCAGCTCAAGGAGGTCTTAGCTTTATCGTCTAACTTTGGAGCATGCTTAATAAGGTTGAAGTGGCTATTCAAAAGGTCCAAATAATGACCATCCTTGACACTGGTTCCCCATTTAACGTGATCTCCCAAGATTAACAAGAAGAGAAAGCTAGCGCCTGACTTGGAGTACACGCAAGAATTTGGAGCCGCTGGCCCAAATAATATCTGTGCATCAAGGAATATTCTTCCCTTCCCATTCATATTGGGAAGCTTATTTTATCAGCCCCTGCTGTGGCTTTAGATAACAACGCATATGATATGCTCATTGGTACTCAATTTATGTTTGAGTACAAGGGAATAATCAACTTGGAGCAAAATTACCTCTCGTTACTCAACTATGAAGTCCCATTAGTCTTATCAAATAAAGAACCCAGCAAGCACGAATACTCTTGCCTGGTTGAATAACCCCTCTCAGCTATACCTTTGCCTTATACCGCTTCTGGGCGCAACACAAAAAAAGTGCCAATTTAGTGTATGCTAGGGAAGGTATTCCTTTCTATGCTGCAGACGATGTCTTTATTAAGCCTGGTTAACAACGATTGGTTGACACAAAAGTCACGCTTCAAATCCCACGCCACTGTATGTTGCACCTCATAAGTATTGAGGGCGTTAGTCCCTTGGAGCCTCGAGTACTGCCTGGCTTTCTGACCCAGCTTACAAAAGGCTTATTAATCTTATGTTGGGGAACCTCACCTCAAAAGACATAGTTGTGAAAAAACACCAGTAGATTGCAGAGGCTTGTTAGTCCCTGTGGAGGACATTGAACAAATTCACTCCATTGGCTCCATGATGGATATGGGCCTGCCAATGGATAACCTGTTATGTACCATACCCAACGTCCAAATCTCGGATGAGCTGACCCCAGATGAGCTGGAAAAGTTCATACTCTCCTAGAAGTCTATAGCGACATATTTTACATAACTGATAATGACTATGGCCACATGAATGACTGGTGCCACTCCATCGCTGTGGGTGATGCCCATCCCATTAGGTCTAGACCTGATCGTAAGTCAAAGGTAGAACAGCAGATGATGACGGAGCTCCAGAAGTTACTAGACGCGGGGTTACAGATTCCTTCATAAAGCCCTTGGTCTTCCCCTCTGTTGCTTATTAAAAAAAAAAAATGGAGGTCATTGGATAGTCATGGACTACCAATAATTGAATAACCTCACAAAAAAGGATAGCTATCCTATCCCCCGGATTGATGAAGCCCTGGAACCAACTCTCTTGCTCTAATTTATTGTCTTTGACTTGGTTAGCGGCTATTGGCAAATGGACCTTTCCCCTGATGATCAAGAGAAATGTGCTCTCATTTGTAGTGAAGGTCTCTTCCAACCAACCCAATTACCTCAAGAGTTGTGTAACGCACCTGCATCTTTTAAGCATGCAATGGACCACATTTTACGGGACCAGAAGTTAACTTGTGTCATTGTTTATCTTGATAATATTGCAATGTTCTCTCGAACCTTTAATGAACATCTTGATCACCTGAAGGAGGTGTTTCAGAGGTTATGCAAGTCAAATATTACGTTAAAGCCCTCGAAGTGTACCTTTTTCCAAAAGAAATTGGATTATCTTGGACATTCCATTACCCAAGAAGGGATTCAACCCATGCAAGTTAATGTTGAACTGATTTCAAAAATTCCTCCCCTTTAGATACTACAGGATATTTAGGTATCTAAGGATAATGGGGTATTACCATTAGTTTATCCCCAAGTTTTCCCAGATCAGCAAACCACTCATTCGCCTATTGATAAGAACACCCCTTTCTATTGAGGTGCTGAGCAGAAGGCTGCTTTTGAGACGTTGAAACAACTGCTACAACAACGTCCTATCCTGAGGCACCCCGATGATAATAAACCATTTATCCTGCTTACTGACGCTTCAGAATATGCCGTTAGGGCCATATTAGCCCAATTAAATGAAAATGGTTTAGACCATCCATTATCCTATTTCAGAAAGATACTTTCAAAAGTGAAACGCAACTATAGTGTAACTGAGAAGGAAAGCCTTTCTGTTCTGTTAGCTGTGAAACACTACCGCCACTTTTTATATGGGACCGCCTTCACTGTTGTTACTGACCGAGCTTGCCTAAATTGGCTTTAAAACATGAAGGACCCTACTGGATGGCTAGCTCATAGAGCACTAAAGCTCCAGCCTTACGACATGAAAATTGAACACCATGCTGGAACTTGTCACTTGAATGTTGATGGGTTGACTAAGCTACCAGTCCTTCATTTGGATAATAGTGAGGCGGAGAGGTTACATGACCTCTTAATGACCCACGATGACTGGGAGGATGAGGATGAGCCTCTACAGAAAATGTTAGCCCGACACTCCTGCAACACCAAAGTGGAGAATGGAAAGTTGTATAAACAGGTGGGGACAAGATGGCTACCCTACCTTCAGCCCTCGGAACGTGTACCTGCTATCCTATAATCTCATTCCACTCTAGGTCATGGAGGGGCCAAGAAAACTTATGAGTGGATTAAGGATCAGTACTATTAGGATGGAATGATGGGAGCTATTATTGATGTCTTGGAAGCTTGCCTTACATTTAGTAATAAATCTGGTTTCAAGATTCAATAACAGTGTCAACCCACTACTCCTCAACAACCATTCCATACCATCAGCTTGGATGTATAAGTCCCCTTTCACAGACTACTAGTGGAAACAAATTCATTCTAGTAGCTATTGACCATTTCATAAGTGGGTGGAAGCCGTAGCTCTCCCTGCCCAAACGACCAAGGCCACAGCCACCTTTCTACATCAAAACATTTTCACTCATCAT
Organism: Massospora cicadina; assembly: GCA_022478985.1. Classification (NCBI taxonomy): domain Eukaryota; kingdom Fungi; phylum Entomophthoromycota; class Entomophthoromycetes; order Entomophthorales; family Entomophthoraceae; genus Massospora; species Massospora cicadina. Next base: position 73,146 of record JAKSZP010005466.1, read on the forward strand.
GGCTGTCATAAAGTACCACTCTGCAATAATGGTAAAAACTTCACCTTCAGAGTATTCAAAATCCTGGCCACATCTATGGGAGCCCAGAAGATGTTCTCAGCTCCATATAATTTCTCCATAAATAGGACTTTGAAAAGAGCAAATGAAACCTTGGTTTCCATTCTACAAAAAATGGTCTCCTCTGATCCTCTTCACTGGGCGAAATTCTTACCCAATGCTCTTATGGCATACTGAATTAACTACCACCGGATCTTAAAAATGTCCCCCTTCAATGTCTTGTATAGGCGGGAAACAGGAATAACTGTCCTCTTAGTTAAAGACGTATTTTCCTCTAGATTTGAGGAACCTAAGAAAGTCATGAGAAGATGAGCTCAGCGCATCATTCAACTCCAATCTGAGGCTATGATTAACTTGGCAAAAATGGTGACTATTGAAGGGCAGGCTTTCAGTGAGCTCTGAGCCTCCTGACTACATTCCAAGTATCTGATATGGTAATATACTACTATAACTGCATCACTCCTAGAAGAGGTAAGCTTGGATCAATATGGGAGGGTCCCTTCACCATCACTTACAAATGAGGAAACGAGTACTTTATCAAATCTTTAGCAACAGGTATTACCATCAATTGCGTACATGGCCATTTCCTACAGCCCTTTTCTACCCCCAACGTTCTTGAGGGTGGTGATGTTGGAAATTTGCCCTCTCAGCTGCAAAGGAAGAATGTCCTGGGTCAAAATCAGCAAAAATGGGGAAATTTCAGCCATTTACTAGTTTGTGATGAACCTAAAGGCAATTTTAATAATAATACCAAAATTATTGACCTAAAGACCATGGTCAATTCTTGGTGGAACCCCGCAAGTTGAGGTAAAACCATTTTGAATCCTGAACGGGCATAAACGTAAACTCAAACTGTCAGATTACTTCAAACATGAAATGGACCTTAGAGCGAACATCAGAAGGTACTCCCCCACCACAACCAACTCCTTCAAAGCACCTACTCAGAGATCCCCACTTTTATAGTCTTGACAGGGGTCCCTCAAGGTGAATTAAATTTATTAAATGGGGATTGGCTGAAGTTCATAATATCATTACCTCATGGGTACATTTTGGCCTGTCATAATTCCCCTTCCATCATTCTGCTAACATGAAGCGAGTATCCTAAGTTTCAATAGGCTGTTCCTCCATATTTCCTAATTTGGATTAGGCTAAGCTATTCCAAAAATACCCTTGAATTCCCCTTGACCCTCAATATACTTTAAATACTGTATTGTTAGATGTTGAGGGAGGTCATTTTTTCTCTTTATCGCACTAATAATAAAATTATAAGAAAACCCAGTTTTATTAGAGCTTTATATTTAAATTTATATACAAACTTTTTGAGGAATCCAACAGGTGTAAAGCACCAGCAAGAAAGAATTGGCTGGGTTTCTAAAGCATCAATCATGTGGCTCCAATCCTTCATGTTCCCATAGTTATATCATATTTAAATAAAATATTATTGTAGTCATCTGTTAGAAAATGAACCTTTTCAAGATCATCAGGAGTTAGTTATTCTGAAATATTAACGTTAGGAAAATTACATAATAATATGTCAGTATGTAGGCCAATGTCCAACATAGAACTAATAAAATGGATTTTTTATTATCCTTGATTGGAACCAGCAGGCTTTTTTTTATCTCTTGATGTTTTCTCCCAAAATAATTCTATGTTTATGAGATTTCTCTATAGGATATTGATAGATCGTTGGTAGGTGGGATCACGTATGCCAGGTAATACTTGAGGCTTTAAAGAACTAACTCTATAAAAGTTTGTTATGGGTAATAAGCAGTGTCTGGAGATAATCAGAATAATATTGTTATCAACAATCTATCGTTCACCAGGCTTGATTATCATTTATCTCTGAAGCATAAAAAGGAATGACTTCTAAAAAGTCCACTTATTCAGTTGATTTCTTTGTCTTTAGCCCAGACGTTATATAGTGTAAAGATAGTGAAGAAATAATGTAAAAAACCAGGTAAGGTTATTCTTTAATCATAGGATCTTTATTGTTTATACTCAGTGGAACATCATAGTTGAACAGGTAGAGAAAGTCCTGTTTCACGTTGTTAATTCCTTTGTAATCAAGCATGAACTGAGTGCTAACAAGCAAATTATAGTTATTATGTTCCAAATATACAGTGGGTGCTAGTAGGATATGCTTTCCAATTTATATGGTTAAAGAGGAGTAATCCCCAATAGCTCATACTGTTTGGACCAACACTTCCATACTCTTGGGATTATTCCAATCAGACGCCAGCCTGATTTTCTTGATAAGCTTTGAGGATATAATATTAATTAAGGAACCAATGTTAAGGATGACCAAGACCCTTACTTTCTGGATTATGACTTCTACCTTGGTTATAGTTCAACCAAAATTAGTTGAGAAAGCCAGGAACTCCTTGAGACAGAAAGTGGAGCTATGTATTTAAGTTGTCTTGTGATATCTTTCCATGATGGATTGCAAGGTATGAACATGCTGAATTGGTTGGATTAACAAATCAATTGAACTGGTTGGCATCAATAGCAGTATTAATAACCTCATTGCACTTCAGAACGTAACTAAAATAAGTTCCATAGGTTACCATATCATCTCCTACTCCTTCAGCGTTCAATTAATCTAGAATTTTGACTTTAATCTGGCGCTCCTAAGACATAATAGCCAGCATCTTCATAACCCTTCAGATTCTTCTTTGGAGGGATTTCTCTATATAAGTTAGACGAGCAATAGAAGAGGTGGAAGCCATGCACGTTAGATTTGTCAGCAATAGAGGGAGCTTGTCCCTACTCTGACAAATTTTTCCCTGATCTCCAGTCTCATCTTTCTTCTTATGACACACAGTGTCAACACGCCCAAGAATTGTTATGATAGGTGCACTTAGGGCGCTCAGTTTGCTTTGACTTCAAGTCCTGGATGGTCAAGACAAGGGTTTCAACACAACTCCTCGAGTAGTCTCAAGTTTATAGAAATTGACAACATCTAGTAGGGCCTCCTTGATGTCATGAACATTTCAGAAGTAACATTTTACTGAGGTAATGTGCATCACCAAGGAAGGATGAGAATCTAACCTGGTCATGATATCTAAAACGGCGTCTTCAAGTGTAAATCTTGGAGGTTAACAGCGTCTGGGCTGCAATGTAGAACAATCATCAAGGCAGCAACATCTCCCTTCTGCATGCTGATGGCATAAAATCCCGCTTTATTCATGCTTATACTCTGTTTAGAACAAAGTTTGTCAATAATTGCTTCCTTAGCCTCCGCTCAGGTACTAAAGATGTCCATATCTAGAACTATTACTTCTTGGGCCATGCGACTTAAGCATGAGACAATATGTTTGACTTCTTTATGATTGATCACTGCTTCAATAGTGGATTCATAGATGTATAGAAATGAGACTACGCTACCTTCGCCAGGTGTCATGTTTACATTACCTTATAGAGGGGACCAATAAAAGAAACAAGTTTGGGCTGCAGGAGGTCCAGAAGGTGAAGCTTCAGGCCCTTCCTGATCTCAAGCACACCTTAGATCATCGCTGGGTACAGGCGAGGCATGCCCAGGTTGATACAAGTGATGTGCCTAAAGCCCAGCCCCCTGTTTTGGCTCTAGGGCTAAAACAAACGAGTTTTAAGTTGAATGAAATGTTAAAATTTGGTTAATCAGGGAATGGGGGTTCAAAACCCATTTTATTTATAAAATTGCAAGCTTGGGTCAGATTCAACTTTTTTTTATTACTAGAGTAAAGTTAATTTCAAAGTATGTGACCCTTTCAGATGGAAGCGTGCACCTATTGGTGCACCAAGGCCTGATATTACTTCCACCAATCCAAAATTTCCCCGAGCTGGCTGAAGTTTCTTTGCTCAAGACCAACGTTTCTCGTTAATCTTTCCCAATAAACCCTACCATTATTTTTTGTTTTTCTATATGTTAACTTGGGTGCACCTGTGCATTGACCTCTTTGAGGAGGTCTTGTGTCAAGTTTGACAGTTTCTTTTGTTTAAATTAATTAAAACTCTGAAAACCGCTGGTTCTACCAGGTTCCCTCCAAAACCAGTCACCAGTGCACTCTAATCTTGTACCAAACTTGGTTATGAATTGCCCTCTAGTGCAAAACCAGGTTATGAAAAATGTATAACTTCTTATTACTATTACTAGCTCAACACCTTCGCCCTAAGTCACTTTAGCTCCAGCACCCTCTGCTGGGCTACTTCTATTATAACAACGGTTAATAGTTCACTTGCGTTGGTCCTGTGCATAAAGCATCACCACGCTGGGTTTTGGAGAGTTGTATGTACCCTCTTGACATTAGATGACCAACCACTTATCTTTATGTGCACAAACTTTTTCCATGTGGGACTTTTGTAAAGTGCAAACAGTGTGCGCCAGATGGTGGCCACAGCCATGGTGGGGCTCACCACTTTTTTTGCATTTTGCCAAAGGTTGGAGCAGTCCAGCGTTATTCTCACTATCTCCAACTGGAAGATACTCACCCTTCTTGCCCATACCTGGTGGATAAGGTCACTTTACGATCTGAGAGCCATGATTCCCCTACTTTCCGCCAAATTAATGAAATGAACTCATAAATATCGATTTTCTTTTGGCACCACGTTCAGATGGTGCATATGGGCTGATCGATGAAGGGCCTAATGGTGTTGGACTTGGATAACGACATACAACCCATTGTCAAAATGGGGATAGGGTTGTTCACGATCAAAAATGCGTTTTCTGATGGCGTTTCCATATATACTTCTGAGCCATTTATCTTCCCACATGGCTCAGATATGGACTCCATTTCATTGTTCAAATTACCCAGAAAACCAACGCTTGACCACAACAATGAACCGCGGAACCCAGGAGGAGGAGAAGGTGTTACAGCTACAATACAAAAACGTTTATGCAGTTGATGAAAATATGGGGGATATGTGGTCTCAGTAGTAAGAGTGGCCAAAGATCTCTCTCCTTTCTTTGATGCAAATTCATATCCTAGGGGAATGTTAGACCTCAGAAGAAGCGTTTTGTGGTGAAGTGTTGGCATTTTCTGCTATAAATAAAGATCATTTGGGTTATTTCTTCTAACCGCTACCCTTTCATCCCCTTTAGGGAAAATCAGCACTACAATTTGTTGGATACTAAAGCCTCTGAGAATTTTATAGACTAAGATCTAGCTGACTACCTTGAGCTTAGTTACTTCCCAGGTGGTATGGTTAGAGGAGGGGCTTCCCAAGGTATTCCAACGCTGAAAATCCTGGGTTTAGCGGACTATCAAGCTGGCCCATATCATTTGTCCGACCACTTCCAAGATATCAAAAAACACTTGTACCCCATCATTTTGGGTGTAGAGTGGTGGCGAAAGTTTGACGTCAAGGCTAACTTTAAAGAAAATACCCTATCCCTAACTTTGAAGAATGGTCACAAGTTGGTTGTTCCTTTGGCTGAAGCCAACTTTCAGGGCAATTTGCCCCACTGGCCCAATATTCACACTCTCAGCCTTGCCCTGTTGCTGAGGCCCTCGGTGGAGGTTCCCCTACCTTCCTGTTTGGAGGGGTTGGAATTTTCTTTTGATGCGGCTTCTGCTGATGCACTACCTGATAATTCAGAGTTTTATTGCGAGTTCAAGCTCACTGTGGATCTGGTGCGTATATCTTCCCCAATTTACCCATTGACTGTACTGGAGGAAGCGGCTTTAGATGTGTGGGTTAAGGAGCAGTTAGCAAAAAATGCTATTTTTCAGAAAACCTCCCCAGTGTTCCCCACTTCTCTTTGTTGAGAAGGCCGATGGTACCTTACGCTCACGTGTAGTCTATGGGGATCTTAACAACGTCACTGTACCAGACTTACATCCATCCCCCTAAACTCACAGATTGCATGCTATGTGGAGAAGGTGCAAGTCTTCTCAAAGCTGGATTGTTTAAACGCGTTCAATCAGATCCTTATTAATAAGGTCCAGGAGTAGATAATCACATTCTATACCAGAAAAGGAATCTTTTAATTTAGGGTTATGCCCTTTGGGCTTAAAAATGCCCCTGCAATCTTTCAACGTCATAATTATGCAGCTTTGGGGACCTGCTGAGGGTATGCGCGGTAGCTTATATGGATGATATTTTGGTATTTGCCCCTGACAATGAATCCCATGCAGTACACCTTTGGCAGGTGGTGGAGCGTTTGAGGGCTTCAACCTTACGCTAAAAACCAGCAAATGTGAGCTCTTTAAGTCCCAGGTCACCTTTTTGGGCAACGTGTTGTTTGGTAAAGGGCACATGATAACTTCAGACAAGGAGAAGCGATTTGTGAGTGGCCCACTCCAACTTTAGTTAAGGAATTGAGAACCTTTTTGGGGACGAGTATGTTCCTGAAGTTTACACCACATCTTTCTGAAGTTGCGGCATCTTTGTATGAGGCAAGTATGAAAGAATTACTTCAGTGGTCCCCATTTTGGAGGATGCCTTCCAAGCAGTAAAGTGTACGTTGCTGTCCACTTCCGTTATTCGCCATGTTGACCCCAATAAAGAGTTCATTGTTGCTTCAGATGCCTCCAACTTCGCCATAGCAGCATCCCTATTACAAGTAGGTGAAGATGGAATAGAGCATCCAGTGGGATATTTTTCTAGGAAGATGTCTCTACCAGAGCTAAACTATGCCGTTTATGATAAAGAGTTATTAGCAGTGGTTGAGGAGCTTATTTTTTGGCGTCATCGCTTGCATGGCAACTCAACCCTTCCGCATATGTACAGATCATCATGCCTATTTTACTACCACGCACTTCATGTCTTAAAATCACGGCAAACCTGCTGGAATGAGACCCTTTCCAAATTTTCGTTTTCTTATGAGTTAACAAATGGCAAGGAGAATGGTTTGGTGGATGCTTTGAGACATAAAACTGCATTAGCTCCCAATCTGAAGGAGATGGAGGTGCATAATAACCATTTAATGATCCCACCGGGTAAGATTGTGTCACAACTTTCCTCTCCATTGGCCAATGGGTCAGCGCTCGCTCCTCTAGAAAATGCGGAGGATTATTGTATGTTCATAAAAGTTGTCCTTTCCCCGCCTTTGTCGCAGATATATGATGGTCCTTGCAAATAGTGCATTGAATCAGGAGTATATTACCAGAGAATTTATTACGTAAAGGATAAGATGGTTGGTTTCAGGGGCGCCTATGGGTTCCTGCTGGACCACTTCGCCTGGAAATCATACAGGACCATCATGACGGAATCACCGTTGGTCATCCTGAAAGGGTGATGACTCTTGAGCTTATCCGCCGCACTTACAATTGGAAGGGATTAGCCGCTCAGGTAGGCAGATATTGTAAAGAGTGCCTAATCTGCAATCAAATAAAACCAAATCGCCAGTCTTTAGCACGGTTTTTGGCACTAGTTCAAAAGGCTGATGGGCCTTGGACTTCCCTATCAGTCGATTTTACAGTTGAATTGCCTGTATCTGATGGCTTTGATGCTATCATGGTGGTAGTGGACTGTTTTACAAAGTTTGCCTACGTTATCCCTTACAGAACCACAGTCACCATAGCGGAAATGGCTAGGCTTTTTGTTACTAATATGTTTGCTCTTCATGGGGTCCCTCAATAAGTTATTAGTGATTGGAGGCCCCAGTTTACCTCTGTCTTTTGGGAAGAGTTGTGTAAGACTCTGCAAATCCGTCCCTGCCATTTAACTGCCTATCACCCCCAATTAGATGGTCAGACTGAACGATTGAACCAGTGCCTCAAACAGTTCTTGCGGTGTTACACTGTCACAGATCACTCAAATTGGTTTCCCATCTCCTCATGGCCCAATTCAGTTATAACAGCACACAATATGCATCAATTGGTCATTCTTCCTTCTTCGCCAACTATGGCTTCAAACCGCCTTCAATGTGGAGCCCAGTTGTTGATCCAGGGTGGAAGCGGTGGTGAACTTTGCAAAAATGATCATGAAAGTACACCAAGGGGTGAGCTCGAATTTAGTTATGGCCATGCAGGATTACAAGGAGCATGCTGATGGTAAGAGATGGGTTGGACCAGTGTACAAGGAAAGAGATTTCGTGATGTTGGATGCTAAAAACATCCCTATCAAGCAACCATGCAAAAAAATGGGACCAAAGAGGATTGGGCCATACCGCGTTGTCAAAAAGGTGGGCCACACCTCTTACCAGTTGGATCTTCCTTGTTTCGAATCTTTTTAGTGTTTCATGAAATCAAGCTCACGTTATTTAATGGCCCCCCTCCAGAGACTACCAAAACTTATTTCATGGATGGGGCGCCAGAATGGGAAGTGGAGGAGATTGTAGCCTCTCATCAGGTAAGAAGAAGTCTCGAGTATCTTGTATCCTGGAAGGGATTTGATGCAGCAGAGAACAGTTGGGTCCCAGCGCGCAATTACGCCCATGCCAAAGATTTAATTGTAAAATCCACGAGCGTTTCCCTAAGGCTGCAGGATCGAAGTTTAACCAAGTCATTGCTGCTATGAAGTTATCCTCAGCCCACAAATACTTTTCCTTGGCAAACGCCCCTGAAGGGCGAGTGGAGCCAAAAAAAGAGTAGAGGGTAATGTCATGTTTATATGACCTTATAGAGGGGACCAACAGCAGGGACAAGGCTGGGCGGCAGGATGTCCAGAAGGTGAAGCTTCAGGCCCTTCCTGATCTCAAGCACACCTTGGGTCAACTCTGGGTACAGGCCAGGTACGCCCAAATTGAAATAAGTGATGTTCCCAAAACCCAGCCCCTTGTTTTGGCTCTAGGGGTAAAACAAACGAGTTTTAAGTTAGAAGAGAATGTGAAAATTTGTTTAATCAGGGAATGGGGGTTCAAAACCCATTTTATTTACGAAATTTCAAGCTTGGGTCAGATTCAACTTCTTTTTATTACTAGAGTAAAGTTAATTTCAAAGTATGTGACCCTTTCAGATGGAAGCGTGCACCTATTGGTGCACCAAGGCTTGGTATTACTTCCACCAATCCAAAATTTCCCGAGCTGGCTGAAGTTTCTTTGCTCAAGACCAACGTTTCTCGTTAATCTTTCCCAAAAACCCTACCATTATTTTTGTTTTTTCATATGTTAACTTGGGTGCACCTGTGCATTGACCTCTTTGAGGAGGTCTTGTGTCAAGTTTGACAGTTTCTTTTGTTTAAATTAATTAAAACTCTGGAAAACCGCTGGCTCTACCAGGTTCCCTCCAAAACCAGTCACCAGTGCACTCTAACCTTATACCAAACTTGGTTATGAACCGCCCTCTAGTGCACAGCCAGGTTATGAAGAATGTTCAACTTCTTATTACTATTACTAGCTCAAAACCCTCGCCCTATGTCACTTTAGCTCTAGCACTCTTAAATAGGGTATTTTTAATATAACAACGACTACTAGCTCCCTTGCGTTTTTCCTGCGCACCAAACACCACCACGCTGGGTTTTGTAGAGTTATAGACACTCTCTTGACACCAGGGGCAAACATGTCCTTAAATGTGGATTTTAAAGGGACATGGTCACCCCCAGTAAAAGCATGGACAGCAGGAGTATCATGTCATGTAACCTTTGAGTGAATGTCTATTTGGTCAAAATAATGAGAAAGCCAGTCATTCTGTTCATGTATAGCATCAAGCCAGGTTACCAAGGTGTTATAAAATCGGCAGTATAGCAGGGATACGCTGAGGATTTGCACATGGTTACGCCTACTGATCAATAAAACTAACAATATGAAGATCATTGTCCTCAAATTCACGCAATAAACTTTCTAATAAATATGGAGCAATTGCCCCTTTTACACTCCTTTATTTACTCTAATATCTTCAGCAGATCCTTTCTAGTCCTTTCGCTCTCTACTTACTAACCACCTCCTCTTCCATCGCCTCATCTCGCTTTTATTTCAGTGACTTAGATGATCTCACTTTCTCATCTTAGTAATTCATTCTGCCGTATCTCATTGGTTCCAGCAGATTTCATCAATTATTGATTTCACAATTGCCTAATTTGATGCAATTACCAATCATTTGTCATGCATTGACATTTACTAACTGCCTAATCACTATATCTTCGGCGTAATTCCTCCTATACTCTGAGGTTGATTTCACTCATCAACTCAGATACTCAATTATAATCATATAGGCCTAACCGTGACAGTTAACTAATGATTGCCAGTAAATATTTTGGCTTAACATCTAGTCATATTGATTTCTTGACATTATCCCCCATTTGAATGGATGATAAGCTATACAGCATTTTCTTTGATTGACATGATGCAGCCCACCATCACCAACAACCACAAGCTCGCAACTTTAACTATTTCTTCCAGTTATGGCTCAACACAGATCTGACCAACTCAGGTTACATCCCACTTTCACAGTTCCCCCTTCCTCCAGCTGATGAAAGAGAGGCCGAAGTGGACGCTGTGACCCTTTTGGCCCAGGAGGAGCTCCTTCCCAAATTTGTTAGTCATATGTCTGCCTTGCATGCCCCCTTCAGGGACATAGTGACCCAGTTGCGCTGAGGAGGGGAGTGGAGCTGAGGCCCTTCATTTAATAAGCCGGCCCAGCTCCTAGTGGATGGCTTCAGCCATCTAGTGCTTCCGCCTCCCTCTGAGCCTCATCCCATAGTACTATCAGTCTGACGGATGCTTTGTCTCATGTAGTGGGTGATAGCTAGCTGATTAGGGTCCTTTCCCCATGCACCTACCCACTTTTGGTCCTTAGGGGTGCACTTCTAAAACAATTAGTTGAATTGCATTAGATCTGAAGTTGCTGCAGCATTCACCAGCTTTGGTACCAATGACCCATCCTGATACCTCCCTGTCATGGCACTTCTTGGCAACATGATCTTTTTTCATCCTGCGGGTGAGTTAAGGTCAAGGATGGACCGGCACCAGGTAGCCCTTGAGTGGGCCCATTGAGCAGCGTTTACAGTGGCTGCTCCTTTCCCAGTTGACTATACCAGCATGGAAGAATTCCTCATGGATTGTCTGGTGCTAGGTGCGGCCTTTTCCACCCTGAGCCAGAACTCAACTTCTTATGCGCCTGTACTTACAACTCTGTCCCCCTCTTCTTGGGTACATGCTGATCTCTCAAGAGCATCAGCTCATGTGGTTGTGGGCTTTGCTCCTAGTATGGCAAGAGCAAGTTTGTTTTGACCTTGATCATCCAGCCAAGCTATTGTCACCTTTCCTGTTACCCTGGGTCCCCAGTCCATCCTCCTCCTCCAGTTCCGCCACCCCATCCTCCCCTCCATTAACTGGCGTGATGGCCTTGGAGAAGTCACCAACTCCCTCGCCCTTGACTCAGCAGCCTCTGCCCTCACCACCAACCTGAGAAAGGTCCAGAAAACCCATGCCAGCTCTGAAGCAACAAAGAAAGAAATGTGGGTTACACCAATCTAAGTGCAAGGCTCACCATAAGAAACCAAAAAAGAGCAGGAATAAGAAGTTAGCTTAGTGGAAGCTTTTAGCGCCAACGCCAATAAACTTAGCTTATATGCCCACATGATGATAATGAATGTTTTATTTTTATTTTATTTTATTTTATTTTTATTTTTATATTTAATTATTTATTTATTTATTTATTTTCTACTTAATTCTATTATTGTTTATATACCTGAAGGAACTTTACAGATACTTGGTTAATAATCTGACCACCCACTCGGTCCTTGATAGTATAGGCATCAACACCTGTTTTTTCTATTAACTCAAAAGGGCCAATCCAAATATTATCTAACTTATGCTTCCACCCCAAACCTGTGCTTATCGTGAAATAGAATCATATCCCCATCCTTGAACTGAGCTAGCCCACTACACCAAACCTGATCATCAGCCTAATTTTTTAATTTTCTTGGCCAAGCTGAATGAGTACATCTTGGTTTGTAGCTTAATCAAAGTATTCGTTAGGGTGGTTAGATAGCAGTGAGGATCCATTCCTCCTGTGTTTTCCATGCAGGCATAGAGCAGCATGGGTAAGTGGGGCTCCGTCCATATTGCAATCGAAAAGGGCTCTTCTCTGTTGCTAAGTGGTAGCTAATATTATAGGCGAACACAGTGGTAGATAAGAGGGTGCTCCAATTGGAAAGTCTATCTATTACTAGCTTTCCTAGTATATTCACCAGTGTCCCATTGACCCGTTTGACCACTCCATTAGGTTTGGGTGATATGGGGTTGTTAGAACCCTGAGGATGGCCATCATTTTTGTTGAGCTTGAGTAGAATGTGAGAGGTAAAATTAGTTCCGTTATCAGTAAGGATAAACTGAGGTCAGGTATAGCACTAAATTATACACTCCATTACAAACTTAGCCACAGTAACCGCCCCCAGATCTCATATTGCTCATGCTTCAACCCACCTGGTCAATTGGTCATTCACCACCAGAATTTACTTAGACCGGTTAGCTCCTGTTGGCAGAGGGCTAACATCAATGAAAACTGTATGCTAAGAAAAACATGGTTTCACAAACTGGTACAAAGTCTTCTGGTGTAACCGCTTTTCCACGTGGTACTAATGGCATCAGGATATCATTTCCAGCACGTCAAAGCTCATGATTTCCCAATAATAGCGAAGGTGCAACAATTAAATCCTCTTGCGCATGCCACCATGCCTGACTTCCCTATGTGCGCTCATGATAATGTTAGGCTGCGCTGAGAGTCATGGGAAGTTTACAAATGAATTGCCAATCCACTTGTACAACATTATTCCACTGGAAAGTATTATATCACATTTCATTCAACGCCCTGATGACTTTTGGCAGCTCATCATCGTACTTTATGCTGAGCATCTTGTCATACATAATATAGATTAAATCTGCTGTAACTGTAATAGTTGGTAGCCTCGACAAGCAATCAGCGTTCTGGTGTTTTGCTCCTAGTTGGTGAAGGAACTTGAAGTCAAAAGCCTGCAGTTTGAGGGCACACCTGGCTAAACGTACTTCAGGCTCCTTGAGGTTCTGCAACCAGTGTAATTAAGCATGATCCATTATGACTTTGAACTTAACTCCATGCAAATATACTTTAAATTGTTTATATGTGTAGATCACCGCTAAGCTCTCGCACTCAGTTATGGTATAGTTACATCCATGGCAATTCAGGCTCCAACTGTAGTATGCAATGGGGTGCTCTTCTACCTTATCGTCCTATTGGGATAAAACCGCCCCCACAGCGGAAAGAGATGCATCCATCTGAACGATGAATTCTTTATCAAAATTGGGATAGAGTAACACTGGCGCACTGCTCAGAGCCATTTGGAGTGTATCAAAGGAGCACTTTCACTGTTCTATCCATTCAAATGCAGCATCCTTCTTTAGTAACTTAAACAGTAGACATTCAATATAGTTAAAGTTAGGGGTGAAGTGCCGGTAGTAGCTGACCATCCCCATAAATACCTGAATGTCACGCTTACTGGTGGGCGTAGCCATTTTTGGATAGCCTCTACCTTGGTAGGTTGAAATTTCAGCCCTGTCGTATCTACTGCAAACCCAGGTACTCCAGCTGGTCCTTGAAAAAGTGACATATATGGGGCTTGATCTTGATATTGGCCTCAGCCAACTGGCAGTATACCTCCTCCAAATGGTTGAGGTACTCAGAAAACGTGCAAGAAAACACATTGATGTCGTCAAGGTACATGAGGACACATGACAATTTCAGGTCACTGAGAATTGTATCCATGGCCTGTTGTAACGTGGCTGGGGCATTACACAGGCCCTGTGGCATATGGGCCTTTTGGAAAAAGACTTTGGGTGTAATAATGGAGCATTTCTCCTGTTCCACTGCAGGCAACTTGATTTGCCAGTAGCCCAATATCTTATCCATTGCTGAGAAGTAACAGGCTCCGCCCAGTTGATCCAGCACATCATCAATCCATGGCAAGGGATACAAGTCTTTCTTGGTAATGCTGTTAAGCTTCCAATAGTCTATTACTACCTGATTAGTACCATCCTTCTTTTTTACAATAAGAATGGGCGAAGCCCAGGGACTTTTTGATGATTTGAGCATTATTTGCTTCAGAAGATTTGCAATTTCCTCAGTTACTACTTCCTCAGCTGCTCTCAATTGGAGGATTGGCCATAATCTGATGTAGGGATGATCCCCAGTGTCCAAGCGATGAACCACCACCTTAGTGCACCCTAAATTGTGGTCAATGACAGCAAAAATCTCCTTATATTTTTCAAAATAAAGATATCGCCTGATCCTTCTGATTTTCTGTTAAACCAGCTAAAATTCACGTGGAACCACCATCATTATGCTGAGGTGTGAATCGATCAGCAAAACAAATTTATCCAGAAATCTGAACTCATGAACCTGAAGGACCTCATCAACTGGGGTCAAATGTAAATACGCCACTATTTGATGCCAGTGGTTTTTCATTGGTTCGTTCTATAAGTTCGCTAGGTAAACCTTGATTTCCCCATGACATAGAAGTATTATGCCTGAAGCCATGTGGGGATCAAACCACAATTTCTGATAAGGTCTTATAACTCCCCATAATGTTTATCTGGAACTTTGACTACAAGTTCAGTGTTCATTATTACTTGGTGTCCAGAGGGGATAAATTTGCCTCAGCTTTTCTGAGAAGCATCCCTTAGTATTTGTATATCTGATGAGGAAGGGCTCAGGTCTTACCTTTTAATTAATGATAATGAACCATAATTAATCCATCACTGTAGACCAGGTTGATATGACTCATGTGCATCAGATCCTTTGGCACTCCGCAGGAGGTAAAGTAATTTGGTATCCGCTGACCCAGGATTACAAAGATCTCTGTCGTCATATCAATGAAAGCCCCAAAGTGGTGCAGAAAGCAGTTCCGATTAATAGATCATAAGTACTGTTGTGTAGCACTATTGCTGGGGCTACAATAACAATTGACCTAAACCGCAAGGGTAGAGCGCTGTACGCTCCCTCAGAGATCATGCTTTCCTGCACCTGCAGTCCCATATACCTATGATGTTCCACTTCAGGCTTTAATGCCAACTTTACCACCAACTTTGTGGACACTATGTTAACTGGGACGCTTGTATCATTTATAGCGCAGACATGGGTTTTTGAAAAAACTATGTCACAGTAGGTACACTCAGAATAGAAAGAATTCTGATTGTTAAAACTTGTATATTTAACTGTTCTATTCTTCCTAGAAAGCCCATAATACCCCCCTACTTTAAAATACTCTTTAACAATATTGTCCACAGAGAGGGCAGCTCTCACCCTTTTAAGAGGGGTGCATCAGAGGACGGATCCAGCTCCTCTGTAAAATTTTGGTCAACATTTGACAGGCATAAGGCTTTGATTGCTCCTGGAAACCATCTTTCGCCATGTCATTAGTTTGCACTCTGATCAATACTTCCACCCCTCCAACTGGCTGCTATTATAGGAATGTGTCATCATACTGAGAGACGTCAGATACAAGTACGTGGATAGGTTCAAATGGGACGTTTGAGGATGTAATATATGAGGTAGAGAGTCTCATATCTACTCCGCTCTACCTTTTCCCTGATAGCACTGCTCCTGCTGTATGTGATGGACCAGATGGATGGAGCAACCCCATGCCAGGTGCCCGGACCAACCACAGTCATAACCATTGACCACATATGGCCTGCATCTGTTATTGTTGAAAGGTGGCCCACGCAGAAAGTTGAACTGGAACCAATCAGCTTGAACAGATAGAACCTAGTAAGTGAAATTCTGATGGTAACTTGGTCGAGGGTGAGGATTCTAGGGATAATAAGGCCAGGGATTACTAAGCAAACTTTGAGCAAAACAGGGAAATTTCTCCAAATAGGAAAGTTTGGTAACAGATGCGTTAAGTTTCCGCTCTGAATTTAGTGGAGAAAAAGTAGCAGATAGATGGCGCAAAATATGAACGGTTTTAAGCAAGGGAACGTCATCCTCTAAATATGGAGCCATAACATTGTACAGCTCATAGTATGGCTTCACTTTGGAGGTCATTACAATGCACACATCTTATTTAATAAAGTCCCTGATCCAATTAACACATGAGCTTCTGTCATAAACTGATCAGCAAACATGGTAAGTGTCTTGTTATGCTGGAACCCAATGGTCAAGAAGTCTGCCTTTTGCTGTGACATCTTCTCAGTACCCCTGAACAACCACAGAACCTTATCCTTCACTTCCTGGTATGTAACGGAACTGTTTGGAAGGTAGCAAGTAACTTGGTCAGCGCTTCCGACATCCAAGGTGGATATTAATAATTTTGCTTTCCATTGATCAGAAGCTCCTTCTGTTGCAAATTCAAATCGCTTAAAGAACCCATGAATACTCTCATCACGATTTAATGGAGGCAGTTTATCACTGCAAATTTCTTGAATAAGCTCATCCTGCCTTTTGAGCACAGTGTCCTGGGCAAGTTTGAGTTCCTCATATCCACTAGGTGCAGCTTGGCGTGAAGATCCTATGTTAAAGCAAGCCTGATGCCTCATATTTGACTACTGAAGAGTTTTTGTATTATAATTGATCAATAGGCACCCTGTAGTGAGCACCACTGTTATAAAATCGGCGGTATAGAAAGGATACACCAAGGTTTTATGCACAGGGTTACGCCTACTAAGCAATAGGACCAACAATATGAAGTTCATCATCCTCGAATCAATGACATAAAATTTCTAATAAATATGGAGCAATTGCCTCAATGACACTTCTTTATTTAACCTATTATCTTCATAGGATCTTTCCTAGTCCGTTCACTCTCCTATTATTAAAGACCACCTCTTCCATTGACTCACCTTACTTATATCTCAGCAACTTAGATGATATCACTTTCTTGGCTTTTTTAATTCGTTCTGCCACATCTCATTAGTTCTGGCTGAGTTTATCAGTTATTATTTTACGATTGCCTAATTCAAGGTGATTACCAATCATTTGTCACGCATTAACATCTCCTAACCACCTAATCACTATATCATTGTCAAAATTCCTCCTTTACTCTGAGGTCAACTTTACTCATCAACTCTAATACTCATTAATAATCATATAGGCCTAACCACGACGGTTAGCCAATGATCTGCCAATAATTTTTTTGGTTTATTGTACAATCATATAGATTTCTTGAAACATGGCTTTAGGGGACAAGCAAAAGGAGAATTCACATTGGTTCACTCTAGCCTCCATCAAAAACTTGTGAGTTGCAAGTTCTTAGACCTGGCGTTCTTGCTCCCCTAATTTTAAAATTGAAGATTAGATATGAGAGAACTCAAATTTTGATGGTCAGCTTCCACTACCATACACAATTTTGAAGATCCTCCTTTATCTTCTTATACTCCTCATTATCAGGTGGATGGGATCCTTTGGAATGTAGGTCGGCCTTAACCTTATCATGATAACTATCAACTTGAGATAATGAGTTTATACATCCTTTAGCAGATCAGCCCCTTTGATCATGTTCTTGACACCTGTAATCCATTCTCACCTTTATTAAAATCGGTGAACCAGATACTTTGCATTTTATAGGATGCCTTCAGCCAAAACTCTTTTACAATTGAGCGACTTTGATTTCTAAGGAAGGAATGAACTCATGAGATTCTTGAGAGGGATGACGTTCAAGCTCTTCAAGGGTTTGACAAGGCTTGGGCTTTTTGTTGTTCCAAAGTGGCTATTCTGTGATCATTATCCGCTTAAGAGTAGAAGCTAGGAGTAGCAGCTCATTTTGAGTTTACTCTTCATGCTTTGTAAGTTCCTTCAAAAATCGTTAAACAGAGAGATAGTCTTGGAGGCATACATATCTAATTCTTAACAGAAGATCTTCATGGCTTTCTCTACATACTTCATACAAAAGTAATAATTGTGGTAATTTGCTCTTGAAGCTTAATAAATCTGGTGTTTCCAAACTCCATATTTTGTCTTTTTAAAATGACTGGAGGACAAGTTGTAAAGATTGTCATAAGCCAGCCTCAGTGCATCATGATTCACAAGATGGCGTTTTAGTTCTTCGTGGTTTACTCCCAATAGATGTATAATATGAAACATATCTGGGTGTGCAAACTTTGGGATGTACATAGTAAAGTTGGGAGTTTACTGTATTTGTCACGGAAGGTTAAGGTTTCATAGAGGAACATCAGTTAATCCTCCAAAGAGGAACCTCTCTCGCGTGAAGTGATATCCCCAGGGTTCAATATGCCATGAGTCAGGTCTCTACCCACTTCAGTAGCTGGACAGATAATCTTTCAATACTCCATTATGATCATGCGGTCAAATTGGTCATCTCTAAAGGTGATAGTTGGTGGGCTACTCATCTGGTCGTCCTTTTCATTATCTCAATTTCTAATACATCCAGTTATGCTAGCGGCAGGTGTATCTTACATCTTGATTGTAGGTAATAGATTGTGGTTGTTGTAATTGGCGCTGTGGCTTGACTACAACTGCACAGCTCAGCTACTTTCTATAAAGAATAAGGAAAACTGTAATTAGACAGAAGCCCAAACAACAAAGGATAACTATAGTATTTTCAAATGATTTATTATACAGTTCATAATAAACTAGGTGACTGAAAAGATCCCCTAACTTTCCATTTCCATCATAGTAACTAAACACTAGAATATCAAGCAGTAAATATTTATTCTGGAAAATGGTAGACATCTTTGTCTTACCTTGGGGACAAACCCCTTGATAATTGTTTATGCCAACGGGGCAAAGGAGAAAAATAATGAAAATGGAGTCAAGTTATAATGCTGAAAAGCCTTTTAAATCAATATTCAGTGAATCAAGGGATACTTCTGGTGGGTTGATAAGAGTTCAATCCTAGTTCACTAGTCTTATTGTTGCCCAAATTAAATTGATAGTAAATTAATTTTATCAAAAAATCTACATACAATGTGGGCGCATGGGTAAAGTAATCCGCTATAACTTTATTTGACAGATAAATCTTATTGTCAAGACCTAAGGAATCAAAACCTTAGCTTAAATACAAAGTTAATAAAAATAAAGAATTTAATGTTTGGTCAGACCAAATTCAATATTTTCCCCCACTTAACCAAACATTCCAGTACAGAAATGATTGTGGTAATAGAGGATAACTATGATGATGAGGCCTCTAGACCAGGCAGCACCTAAACATAAGCAATTATTTGATGCTTCTGGATGTGCAGAGTAAGAGTAGGTGTTCTCCAATGACACCATGATTTTCCCTGGTGTAGATAAATGGCATTGGAGGCAAAAGTGGGATCCCTTTTGGATCAGCGGATCAGCGGAAGGATTTGTCCATACAATCCTCCAGGAAGTTTCAGAGTGATATCTGTTTTGATGAGAGCATGATGCCCTAGTTTAATAGCAATATTGTTTAGCATGTAGTGGAATACTATTAGACTTCAAAATCTTCTGAGCAGATTTAGATTAAGTTGGCCGCCTTTTTAATACCTAATGAGAATAATTCCTTCGCCAGACTCAACATTTAAAATTAAGGAAGGTTGAGAGTTGAAATCAAGCTGGGCAACAACTTTAAATTTTACTAGCTCTGAAAGCCACGTAGGCACTGTGTGCACATAGTCAATTAGATTACAATCCAATTCTGACGAAAAATCCGTCATCTCTTCATTTGGCGTCAGCAGCGCAATCTCAGTGAGAGTAATCAAACACTCAATAAGTGTTCCACCAGGCCAAGGTCATCATTGAAAGAATCTCAGGTATAATACAGAGGGATGCGTTGTCCGCCAACCTTTAAAGTGTATCTCCAAAGTTGGCTTTCAACCCATTTTTCCTCATAAAAAAGCCCAAATAAGCAACTCATAATCATCATGCAGTAAATTGATAACCGGAGCAGCAAAAACTTTAGTGCCAAACCCCAGTGGCAAGGAGCTATATACATATAGTGAAGTAGTGGCGTTAGGTCCTGCAGTACCATATTCTTTGCAATGGTCAATTTCACATATAGTCTCTAATTTTCATAACTTATGATAAAATTATGTTGATAGGTGCTCTGCTGTCCATGATGATCCCAACTGCAAGTTGTGCATACTAATATCAATGTAAGGACCATTAGCGTTATTTTCTAGCCCAGTGAGCATTTAAATGTCAATGGTACCTGCTTGACTTAAGTAATAAAATAATCTATTGTTTGTTTGGAGCCGTGAAGCCATGACAAATTCAGTGGATTTATTCATAAGGGACATTTCCCCAATGAGGTAGCGTTCCATTATATTTATTTTGTTAACTGGAATTTTCAAACTTTCAGCGGATGTAAACTATTTCAATTCTATCTCACCTGAGCTTTTTCCAAATCCTTGTAAATAGTCGCATTAAGTAAGTGAATACTTAACTATATCTTAGAGGGCTTAATAAATGGAGTGCTGAAGATAAAGACGAAACTGGAGATGATTTGCTATTTTAGTAGTGTTAGTGTTGGAATTTATAATGGGCAACATGGCCAATACAATTCTAGGTGAGTCTTGCAGGCATTAGTGGAAAGCAATCTGAGCGTCATAATGACTCAGAATTTGCCCATATAGTACTTATGCCTCATAATTAAAATGATTGGAAAAGGCCAGAACTTCTTTTCCCGCTTTAGAGTTAATTTACAGAAAGTCAGTTTTCTGTCCTATCATCAGTTATGCTCCACCAAACTCATCAACAATGATTTCCTTAGTATTGAGATAGGACATACTGTCTTCAGAAATTTTTGTTAGTACTAATTCTTGGCTATAGGTATCTGGTAAATTAATCATTGTGGCCAACTTAATATAGTCATTGGTATTTCCCATCTTGTTTTAAAAAAACTGTATAAAGTATGGATATTTTCATTTCTATTCAATTTGGGCAAGTTGATGGGGTTAACTGAGGGAGAAGGTGCCAAAGAAACTTGCAGGTCAGAATTAATGGGAGCGGCAGCTAATGCAGCATGCCTGTTAGTAGCATCAGATAAAGGTACATTCATTAATACGTTGTACCCAATAGCCCTGACTTTCACCATAGAATTATCAGAATTAGAAGCTGACAATTTGACTTGGCCACAAGCTGATCTGCGCTTATGAGTGGCAAGCTTAAGCTCTTGGTGGAGCTGCTTTACTTTGCTATCAAAGTATTTTATCCCATCACCCATTTTTTGGACTTCTCCTGTTTCCCAATAGCTTTTCCCAACCAAAATCTAAATCTTTTATTTCCTGTCTATGAGATTTTATTGGGAGTTGCAAAGTTATCATCTCGTGACAAATTACAGAGATAGTGGTAATCTTTCCTTCCACTTAGGCACTTTGCAATAAAGCTTCAGCAAATTGGGCCTTAATGCTAGAACTTGACGGACCTCCCCATAATTGGGTTCATCATAAGGAATGTACAGTGGGTCACCCGACAGTCATCACTAAAAAGTTTTGTATTTTAAGGATTTGGTTAATAAAAGACAGGGTACCAAAAATGGCCCTGTATTGAGCAACAAATGTAATTGGCACTTTGGCTTAACTACAGCTGCGCATGGCAACTAATTATTTATGATAAATAAGGGAAATTGTAAAAAGACATTACCCCAAACAAGTAAGGATAACTAGAGTATAATCAAAGGATTTTATTGTACGACTTGGGAAAAGCTAGGTAAAAAAATGAACATATTAGTTTTTCCATACCCATTATAACAAAATACACACTAGAGTACCAAGCAGTGTATATCTATTCTGGAAAATGGCAGACATAATGGTTTGAGTTTTTGAGTAAAAAGCCCTTGACAATTGTTTTACGCCAGTGGGGTAAAGAAGAAAATATATTAATAAAAAGGTAGTTGATTTACAGCGTCTCAAAGCCTCATAAATCATTAGTCAGTGATTCAGGGGATACTGATGGCAGGGTGGTAAGGGTTCAATCCTGAGTCGCTAGTCTTGTTGCCCAAAGTAAATTGATAGTAAATTAATACTGTTGGAATTCAGTTGTTGTTAGTTGCACGCTGGTGCTTGGCACCCTGAATTTCAACAATATGCACAGGAGAAATACAATCTCTACTGTGGAAATAACTACTTTTGAGAAGACTCTGCTGACCACTTATGAAACAATAATAAAACCTAAATAACACTAAAAAACTCTTTGATATAGTTTAAAAGAGATTGTGACAGGGTGAAGAGAGAATTCTGTTACAATCTAATGCTTAGTAATTTAAATTAATTTAGATAACTCTTTTTACGCTTGGCGGAACTTTCCAAGCAAATTGTATGAAAAAAGAAAATCTTGATCACCCACTGTAGTTTTGCTCCAATGTCCTCAGATTCCCTGCTGGCTGCCCCAGTATGGGGCAGCGGTAAAACTCCCCCTGCCATTTTCCATCTGATAGGAAAATGCGCTTGGACTGTCTTGCCCAGTCATACCAAATTCCCTGGGATAATTCGTTCATCCTAAGGATCTTGACGCCCACCTCACTTGTACCCAAGTGGTGCCCCACTGCCCCTGGCGCTCCCCTGGAGCAACATGCATTTTGGCCTTAGGGTTTACTGTGGGAAACTTTTCCCTTACCACGACTAAATCATTATTGAAATGGCTCAGGCGGTGATTCATCCCGCCAGTTTTGTTGACTTACACACCTATAAGGGGTATTTTGATCTCAGCTTCACCTGTGAAGCCAATGCCGCCACTGCAGCAACTGTGCCCCTGGTTTTCTGGGTACCCTCTCCTCACAATTCAGCCCCAGCTCCCAGTGGATACCACTTTGGTGGTTCAGTTCGCTGGTTTGCCCACCCACCTTCCCCCTGAGGTGCTCCACCAGGAGCTGATGGAAGATTTGGCAGCCTATGGCTCCAACACCATCTTGCAATTTGTGGTCCCAAATGGGGCCGCACGCCTCGCTGGGCCTTGTGCATATTCCACAATCAGCCCTAAATCAAATAAAATTGCCTTGTAAATTCCCCCTCGCGCCATCATCCCCTCTGCACCTGACCATCTGTTTTGGGGCTGCATCAAGGGCGGGCGGATGATCTGTCCATCCTGTTTTGAGTTGAACCACTCAAAACGTAAGTGCCCATCCTTAGCTGCTTCTGATGGCTCTGATTTTTCATCAGCTGGCTTCCAATCCACCACCCACCCTGCACCAGCTTTGGTATGGGGCATGATCCTACCTCTCCCTCCCCAAAGCCTGTTGTTGCAGCTGCGCCAACAGCCACCAATAAGCTTCCTCCTTGCCCCAGTGCCAAAAACACTCCATCCAATAAAGCACAGGATTGGACCCCAGTTTGATCCCATGCATCCTTTAACAAACCAACCAAACCTCAGGAAAATGTCAATTTCCCAATTTTAATTCAACCAAAATCCTTGGGATTTATTGGCTGAAATTGATGAGTCCAGGAATATAATTGAAGACAGCACTATCCAAATTGAGCAGTTTGCGTTTACAACTATGACTCTGAGATACCCCCTCATTTATATGCCCCCATTAAAATGCTGAAACGCTCCATGGCGACCACCAGCTGGCAGTTGAATCAATGACTAAGCCAGATTGTCATCCTCTCCACAAAGCTGCCGCCAAATCAGTGGAGATGCTTGCAGGAGGAATCCCTCCTCCCATTATTCCCTCTACTGCCAATAAGCTTCAAAAAATATGTTTATTAAAGCTCAAAAAGCTGCTAATGACACCATCCAGCTTTTGGAAGTGAGAGCACGAAACCAAATCTAAGATTACCCACACCAATATTGCCACGTTTGTAAAGCTACCTGATGCACGCACAAAAGCTGAAGCAGCTTTGGCCAGCTACGTCAGAACTCTTATATACAACATCTGTATTCCTGCCAATCATTGGAAATTTACCTCCACATCCCTCTGATGCCCTGACGCCCCTGCTCTCTGCCGTAGCCCATGCCCTGCTTTGGGGTGAAGTAGAGGCCAAGGATGAGCCCCCTGATCCACCCTCCCCTTCCGCCATGATGGGGTAAGCAGTTCCCACTGTCCCACCTGGTTGGTTGTGTTTGCATTTTGTGTGTCATCTGCTCATTTTGGGCATTTTGTTTATTTTATTTGGGGAGGATTTATTTGTTAGTATTTGTTTTTGGTAATGTCCGTCCCCTAGTCAGCTTACCTTAGTTAAATAAATTTTAATTACTCAGGCTAGACTGAGGTAGGCATAATTTGATATTAACTTTGAGCTTATTTAGGAAATATGGTTTGTCAACCTAACATAACTATCAAACTCACCTCACCTTGCTAAAATGGTAGATGGAGGGTCAATTGTAGGCAAGACGAACCCTTGGGGTAATAATTTATATATTTCAAACAATTACCATAAGTAAAAAATAGTTGTACCTTTAGGGACCCCCGCCAGCCTATAAAAGGGGTTGTCCCCGCTTAGGTTCTTGAGATGAACTAGAAGTGGGCTGGGGAGGAACCCCCAATGAACTACCCTGATTTTGCCACACAGTTGGTGAACTTCATTTACCTGAACTCATGCCATTTGGCCAAGTATTATTAGTAAATGTAATGCCTTAATTTAAAGGTTTCACCGAAAATTGGCCAGGGTCCTTTGGCCAATTTCATCTGTAGTATGAGCTGAATCACTCTTACTACACTATTGGACGTGTAATTGTCTGACATTACCCCCTTCAAGAACGTTAGGGGAAGAGTAAGGGCGCAAGAATTGGCCATGAACATGGTTAATGGTAACTCCAGTAGCTAGGGTTTTATAGAGTAATCATCCACTCGCTTATAAGTGATGACAAAAGGGCCTACCCAAATAGACTCAAGCTTCTCACTTCTGGTAGTGATACAATTACGATAGTATAGCACCAAGTCTGACACTTGGAAGGTAGGTAGAGGAGTCCTGAGCTTGTTAGCTGCTTGACCCTCTTTGGTGGCCATCTTTGCCAAGTTGTTCATTGCTTCTGATTGCAACTGGATGATGTTCTGGGTAAACTTCTTCATAGCTTGCTCAGGATTAGTCTTATCAGAGAATATATCTTTTACTAGTAAACTAGCACCCCAGGTTCTTGCCCATACAATAATCAGAATGGTGACATTTTAAGGATCTGGTGATAGCTGATAGGGTAAGCCATAAGAGCACTTGGTAATTAAAAATCCCAGTGAAGAGAGTCAGAAGTGGACATTTTTCGTAAAATAGAGACCAGTGTCACATTGTAAGTCCTGGGGGAACATCCCCTGGCTGTTGATTGGGCCATTTTCTTGTTCCCAAGTAAGAAGACACCAAAGAGGATGGCGGTACCTCTTGTTACTCAGGCCGATCTCGCTCACGTAGTAGATGAGCAGTGGGTAACAGCTCTTCCACTTCAGATCGCACCCCCAGCACCCACACTCACCTTGGCAGAACTGTTATGAGGAATTAGCGAAATCTGCGCCAAGATTGTCAAATTGAAATTAATAAGATCTAAATCAAGTGGCAATCTAACTAATGCTTGGATATCAAATGGCCAGAAAGGCATGAATACTAAGGTATTGGACAGAACGGCTGACAGTTCCAATTTGATTAAAATGTTGATTGAACAGATCACCTTCCTACCAAAGTTATTGGGGATCATCCTCGATGGCCAGGCTATAGCATTAGATGCCAGCAACAAGGGTTTGAAGTCCCCTGTTGACAATTTGGGCGTTGCGGCTGATGTGATGCCACTGACCAAACAAATGCCCAGCAACCGAACGCAGGCGTGTTGGACGTCCTGAACCCATTCCCAACCAAATAAACTTGCCCCTATGTGGGGTGGCCCTGGGGGATTTCCGTCGTTCATTGGGTCAAATGCCATCACACCAACCATTGGATATGTAACTGAGCCTCAGTTCGGATGTTCTAGGTTGAACCAACAGCAACTTGGCCCACCGCTAAATTTTTTGATGTCAGTTCCCAAGGAACAAACCCACCCATTCCCAAATAATTCACCGGTTAGGTCAAAGTTGAGGGTCCCAATCCCAGCTTATCACTACCCCAATTGACCACTATTTAATTAGTTGCATAGCACTGAGAAAATTGTTGGTCAATTTTCTTCCTTTTCCTTCAATAAATAACTTTGCCAAAAACCAAACAATTTTTCTATTGTCTTACTCCTTTTGACTGCATCCCTGATGGCGTTTCCCTGGTGGCCTGTCAGTCCATATACCGGATGGGCTCTACCAGTACTTATGGTCACTATGGCCCCCTCCATCATCAATTGGATTCAGCAAGTCCATTATTCTTGGCTATATAACCCCATTATCATGAACTTCCAGAAACAGTACATGGGAACCTTGTGGCCTTATGTCCACCAATTGCAAGAGAGAATCCATTTCCTTGCCTCCCCAGTTGAAATGACCCCATATGCTGATGAACTTATTAAAACTATCTCTGTAATCCCATCCCCTGCAGCAAGACCCCTGGGTTGGGAGTGGGCTCATTGTGGTTCATCTTTGGGATCATACTCACTGTGGTATTACACCAACAATTCATCATTTCCCAATGCCCAGCTCCATATCAAGTCATTCAGTCAGCAATGCCTCTGGCATTCTGGCTTGCTGTTTGGGTGCTTACGCATCCCGACTGGCAGGCTGGTCTATACTTCTTCAGCCATTTCCATGACATAATTGACCAACCATTATTCTCAGCCACTTTCGCCTTGTTCTTTGAACTGAGCGCTGAAGTGGTTACCCTTTACCATATTAATGTGCAATCAGTTGTTTGCTGTTTGTTGTTTGTTTGATCTCTTTCTGATTTTGGGAGAAGCATCCGCTCTACCTTGGAAAATCTTCTTCAATCCACCCAAGCTGCGCGGACTGCGCCTCCTCCCCCTTCCACTATCCTGGAGGGAAGTTTAAGTGTTTCCTCCCAGGAGATCGCCAACCAAGTTCTTGACGCGCTCACTGAGGTACAAATGCGTACAGCAATTGTTCTTAATAATGCTTCCGCGTTATCCCATGCTCAACAAGGGCTCGCGTTGTTAGACGCTGTGGATGGGGATGCCCACCGTTGGGTGAGAGGTCTTTTGCACTCTTCCTCACAAGCAGGCGACTCCACCCCCTGATGGTTGTCATGTCGGCTTCCCTGAAATCCCCCTGTGTCACAATTGGACCACCTATTCAGACTGATCTATGCCATGGCTGAAGCCCCTAGCTTGATTTCTTTGATTTCTACCTTTTGTGAACTGGCCCCCACGTCAGGTCTATCTATTGATATGCTTCAGGCAGTCTTTAGATCAGGTTTGGATTCAGGTTCCGCTCATCATGAGGTCTGGTCCACCGCCCAAGGATCAGTAGATCAAATATGTGCCACCACAACCACCATCAACGCCTTACCCCTCCATATTACACATTATCAGAAGGCGAATTTCTTGATTGGGTCATCCAAAATAAATGCAGATGACGCGCCTATCTCCAAATTAGTGGTAGATCTGGGTAGTGATCTTGCCATAACCCCCGAGTCTGAGTTGGTGGATACAGAGTTACTTATTAATGAATCTGTTCAAGCCCAGATGGAGGAAGTCATTTCCCCACCCTCATACTTCCAATTCTCGCTCCGTCAAAGGACCCTGACCTTACCCCCAATATGCCAGTTATATCTTCAGTCACAAATGAGTCAGTCAAATCTTCCAATAAATAAAACTTCTCTTATTTCTATTTCCTATGAAGATCATTGTTGGCTCACATCATGTCTCCTTTGAAGCCCTGGTAGATACCAGAGCTGTGGAGAACTTCATGAATGTCAAATTGGCGCAACAATTAGAGCTGGAAATGGATGTGGGCCCCTCAGTGATGGTGGCCCCATCTGCTTCCCAGCCCTCATATGTCATTTGCTGACTGGTAACTTTTTCAATCCACCAGTTCAGCTTCTGCAATCATTTTTTGGCCATGCTGAACTTGGTGTTTGGTGATCTTAGGTGTGGGGTGGTGGCATCGACAACATGTTAAGATTCATTTAGAGTCTAATATGTTGTCGTTTACCAATGAACATTTGGAGAAAGAATTCCCTTTGGTCGACACTCTCAAGAAGATACAAGGAACCAGCTCTATCACTACCCTAGTCACTTCTGCGGGAATCCCGCCAATTTTCTCAAGACCTTAATGTGCTATCGAAGAATCTTTGACATGGAAAAGGTGGATCGCCTGCCTAAGCACACTAGGTTCGATTGTGGGCTTCAAACAGCCGTGGAGTTGGTGAACATCAACTGCCCGTTGTATCCCCATACAGCGGAGGAAGAATTTGCACTCAATACCTGGTTGGATGATATGTTGAAAAAGGGTTGGTTGTTCAAGGAGACCTCACCTTTCGCCTCTCCCATCATCTTTGCCAAAAAAGCAGATGGTTCTCTCCGCCCCTGTATGGATTATGGTCATTTGAATCAAATAACGGTTTCTGATCCCTACCCCTTGCCTCTGGAGCAGACAATCAGCCAGACAATTGCCAAATTCTGTGTGTTCTCTAAGTTGGATCTGGTGAACGCCTTCAACCAAATTCAGGTAATGGAAGGGCAGGAATGGTTAACAGCAATCTGGACAAAGCACGGTATTTTCCAATTTCGTGTAATGCCCTTCAGGCTGAAGAATGCTCCCACTATGCTTCAACGGATGATCAACAATGTACTGGGTGACCTCCGGTTTACCTGTGCAGTTGCATACATTGATGATATCCTGGTTCACTCCCCAACTCCTAAATAACACGCTACTGACTTGGAGGTGGTGGTGGTCGCCTTGCATAAGGCAGCGTTGTTCCTCAAACCTTTCAAGTGTGAGTTTTATAAGGTGGAGGTTACTTTCCTTGGGAACTTTGTTCTCAAAGATGGATATGCAATCCCTCCCAACAAATTAGATGTGATCTGAGAATGGCCAACTCTGACTACGCAGAAACAACTTTGGAGTTTCTTAGGAACTATCATTTTCCTGAAAAAGTTTTCCCCGGCACTTTCCCAGCTGGCTGCGCCGCTCCACCCCTTACTGGGAAAAACGTACCATTTCATTAGACGCTAAATGCCAGCAAATGTTCAAATCAATCAAGGAGGTGTTCATGTCTCCACTATTTTGAAGCACGCCAGTCCCACCAAACTGTATATTGTTGCATGCAATGCCTCAGCAGTTGCAGTGGGAGCGGTGTTGCTTCAGGAGCACAATGGTTTAGAACACCCTTTGCTTACTTTTCCTGGAAGTTCACAGCCAAAGAGCAGTCCTGGGCCATATATGACAAGGAATCGGCAGCTGTTGCATGGGCATTAACTCATTTGCGGTATCTGTTGTAGGGTGCCCGCCATGAATTAAAAGTCTTCACGGATCACCAGGCCCTTTTGTATTTTCGCAAACCCCAAAAATTGGCGCATTGGCAGGCTCAAACCATCAGGACCTGTGCAGTTTTAACTTTAAATACAAATTTGTTAAAGGTGCGCTCAATGTACTTTCCAATGTCCTAAGCTGCAGTCCCACCCACTGTCCCTCGGAACCAGAGGAAGTGGACCTCATTACCATGATTCCTGCCACTCAAATCCTGTCAATCATTCCCCCCGTCATTTCCTCCATCACTTTGGCTCCTGACGCCCCACTAGTGGCTCAGGTCTTAGCCAGTCAAATGGCCTGCCCTGAGGGCGTGGAATTGGCCAAGCAGTTGGTTCACTTGAGTCACAAACACTCCCTATACTACTTAGAAGAGGGTCTCATTTACTTCCATCTTGCATCTTGATTCCCCCTCCTTCTGATAGGAGGTATTCCATGCACATCATGATCCCCCCACGGTTGGACATCCTGGTAACAAGAAATGCATCGATTTGATCAAGAGAACCTTCAATTGGGCGGATCTGGCAAAAGAGGTTCCAGCTTGGATCGCTGATTGTGTTACTTGCGCTAGGACTAAGTTGGTTAGCTCCGGCAAAAATGGCCTCCTGCACCCCTTACAGCAGGCGGAGGGCCCATGGACCTTGGTGTCCGTGGATTTTATCATTGAACTCCCCTGTTCTAATGGGTTCACAGTGGTGATGGTAGTGGTGGATCATTTCACGAAATTTCCTCTTTATACCTTGTACTTCCACAATTACATCAGAAGAAACTGCTTGTCTTTTCATACGCCATGTGTTTTTGATGTTCAGTCTCCCCCAGGAGATCATCAGTGACTGGGGCTCACAGTTCACTGCACGGTTTTGGAGTGAACTCCTATAAATCCTAAAAATATCCCCCTGTTGCTCCACGGCATATCATCCTCAGTATGATGGACAGACCAAGTGGGACAATCAAGTCCTCAAACAGTACCTGCGTTGCTATTCTGCAGCTGCACAGGATACTTGGGAAGATGACTTGCCTCTTGCTCAATTTGCTTACAATAATGGGACCCACACGTCCATGGAGTTTTCCCCTTATGAAGCAACGTTGGGTTATAATCCTTTGTTTTCAGTCAGGCTGTGCTTGCGGCCTGAGGTTCAAGCTGCCACGGATTAGGCTGCCCATATCAGATCAACCCAAGCTTTAGTGTGGGAACACCTCACCAAAGCCATTGATGACTACAAGTGGTTCACAGATTGTAAGCATCTCCTGGGTCATGATTTTATGGTGGGTTCCTACGTCATGCTTGATACCCATCACTTAAGAATTCAGACCCCTTCCTATAAATTCAGCAGTAAATGCTTGGGTTTCCATTTGGGTGAGGAGGTATTGGGCAATGGGGTGTTCCGACTGAAGCTCCCAGCACATTGGAAGCAGCATCCTGTTTTCCATGATTCCCGGCTGTCACCCTTCAAGGGTGCAATTCCCATGGAACTGGAACCAATCGTTGTTGATAATGGGGAAGAGTCTGAGGTAGAGGCTATCCTGGAATCCCAGAAGTCGCGACATTCCATCCAATATCTAGTGGCCTGGAAAGGGTATCTGGCCTACGAAAATAGTTGGGTCAAGGCGCGCGATTGTGCGAATTGTATGGACCTGGTCAAAGCGTTCCACATATCCCACCCCAAGGCTCCCCGCCCCCCCCAAAAAAAAGTTGCGAATATAATGGCAATCAAGTTACCCAAGGCGCACAAATATGTGGCTCTGGTGCAGTTTCCCGGTGGGGTGCCCTTCCTTTGGAAAAAGGAAAGGGTAATGTAAGTCCCAGGGAACGTCTCCTAGCTGTTGATTGGGCCATTTTCCCATTCCCGAGTAAGAAGACACCAAAGAGGATGGTGGTACCTCTCATTACTCAGGCCAATCTCGCTCACGTAGATGAGTGGTGGGTAACAGCTCTTCCGCTTCAGATACCACCCCCAGCACCCACACTCACCTCGGCAGAACTGTTACAGAAGATTTACAAAATCTTTGCCAAGATTTTCAAATTGAAATTAATAACATCTAAATCAAGTGGCAATCTAACTAATGCTTGGATATCAAATGGCCAGAAAGGCATGAATACTGAGGTATTGGACAGAACGGCTGACAGTTCCAATTTGATTAAAATGTTGATTGAACAGATCACCTTCCTACCAAAGTTGTTGGGGATCATCCTCGATGTCCAGGCTATAGCATCAGATGCCATCAACGAGGGTTTGAAGTACCCTGTTGACAAATTTGGGCGTTGCGGCTGATGTGGTGCCACTGACCAAATGAATGGGCCAGCGACTGAGCGCAGGCGGGTTGGACGTCCTGAACCTGTTCCCAACCAAATGGGCCCGCCCCTATGTGGGGTGGCCTTGGGGGATTTCCGTCACTCATTTGGTCAAATGCCATCACACCAACTGTCAGAAACATAACTGAGCCTCAGTTCAGATGTTCAAGGTCGAACTGACAGCGACTTGGCCTGCCACCAAAATTTTTGATGTCAGTTCCCAAGGAACAAACCCACCCATTCCCAAATAATTCACTGGTTAGGTCAAAATTGAGGGTCCCAATCCCAGCTTGTTACTACCCCAATTGACCACTATTTAATCAGTTGCATAGCACTGATTAAATTGTTGGTCAATTTTCTTCCTTTTCCTTCAATAAATAATTTTGCCAAAAACCAAACACTTTTTCTATTGTCTTACTCCTTTTGACTGCATCCCTGATGGCGTTTCCCTGGTGGCCTGTCAGTCCATATACCGGATGGGCTCTACCAGTACTTATGGTCACTATGGCCCCCTCCATAATCGATTGGATTTAGCAAGTTTGAGATTCTTGGCTATATAACTTGTTATAATGAACTTCTGGCAACATTACATGGGAATATTGTGGCCTTATGTCCACCAATTGCAAGAGAATCCGCCTCCTTGCCTCCCCAGTTGAAATGACCCCATATACTGATGAACTTTTTGAAACTATCTCTGCAATCCCACCCCCTGCAGCAAGACCCCTGGGTTGGGAGTGGGCTCATTGTGGTTTGTCGTTGGGATCATACTCACTGTGGTGTTACACCAACAATTCATCTTCTACAATGCCTAGCTCCATATCAAGTCATTCAGTCAGCAATGCCTCTGGCATTCTGTCTTGCTTTTTGGGTGCTTACGCATCCTGACTGGCAGGCCGGTCTAAACTTCTTCTGCTATTTCCATGACACACATTGGCTCTTTACATAGTACCATTGGTTGAGGGGTTATAGGAACAGAGAAAAGCTACCGTATTCCCATGGTGGTAGCGAGGATCTTCACCACTCTGGAGGTAAAATTTTTCCAATTGTCACATAGCAGAACCTAGGGACAACCATGGCGAGACTATATATAATAATGAAGATATGTGGCTGTGGCTTTGGCAGTCTGAGAAGGAAGAGCCACAGCCTCATCTCATTTGGTAGAATGATCAATACTGAGCAGGATATAATGATTGCCACCAATAGTCTGAGGTAGAGTGTCGTTTACATCTAGACTTATGGTGTGAAAGGGTTGCTGAGGCGTAGTGGGTTGATACTGATACCTAGTCTTGTAGCTGGATTGCTTCTTGCAGGTCAGACGTGCATCCAGGACTTCAGTTATTGTCTCCATGATGCCCTCCAAGTAATATCGATCTTTAACCCACTCATAGGTTTTTCATACTCCACTATGCCCTAGAAGGGTATGGAACTCCAAAATCACGGGTATCACTCTGATGGTCTGAGATAGGGCAACCAATTCATTCATATTTTATTATATAACATCCCGTTCTCCACCTTTGTGTTTCAGGAGTGTCATGCTAACATCTTTTGTAGTGGTTCATCTTCATCAGCCCACACGTCAAGAGCCATTAGGAGGTCATGCAACATTAAGGCTTCTCTATTGTCAAGTTGAAGGACAGGCAGCCACTTTAAAAAATCAACATTCATATGGTGTGTCCCCACTCGATGCTCAATGGTCATACCATAATTCTGGAGCTTAAGATCCCAGAGAGCCAACCGCCCCATGGGAACTTTCATATTTTGTAACCACTTTAAATGATGTCCCCTATAGGAAAGGGCGATAGTACTTATGAGTAAGCAGGACAGCCAGGCACCCTTTCTCAGTGACACTGTAGTCGCGCTCCACTTTTGACAGCTTTTTATAAGGTAAGACCTGCGATGATCAACCCCATTTTCATCTAACTGAGCCAAGATAGCTCCAACAGTGTAGTCAGAGGCATCTGTGAACAACATGAAGGGCTTGCCATAGTTAGGGTTGCAGAGTATCAGCCATTTTTGCAATAGCTCCTTCAGGGTCTCAAACACGGCCTTTTGTTCTGCACCCTAATAAAAGGGGGTTTCTTATCCAGGAGGAGGACAAGAGGCTCACTGAGCTGGGCTAATTTTGGGATAAATTGATGGTAGTACCCCATCATGCCTAAGAAGACTTGTATGTCACAAGGTGTTTTAGGCGTTGGCATCTTGGATATTGTTTCAACCTTATCCTGTAGAGGTTGTATCGCATCCTGAGAGATGGTGTGCCTGAGAAAATCCAGCTTTTTTGGAAGAAAGTACACTTGGAGGGTTTTAGTTTAGTGTTAGATTCCTGCAAGCATTGAAACACTTTCTTTTGTTGCATGAGATGCTCGTTAAACCTCTTAGAGAAGAATGTGATGTCATTGAGGTTGACAATCACACAGCTCAGCTTAAGATTCTAGAGAATGTGATCCATCGCCCACTGAAAAGCAGCAGGCGCATTACACAACCCCTGAGGTAGCTGAGTGGGTTGGAACAAACCCTCGCTGCAGATATAGGCGCACTTCTCCTGATCCTGTGGAGAAAGGTCCATCTGCCAATACCGGCTAACCAAGTCCATGGCGGAGAATAATTTAGACCTAGAGAGTTGGGCCATAGCATCATCAATGTGGGGAATATGGTAGCTGTCCTTCTTAGTGAGGTTGTTCAGCTTATGGTAGTCTATCACTACCTTATGACCTCCATTTTTCTTTTTTTCAATAGTAGTGGGGACAACCAAGAGCTTTGAATAGCATAAACGACCCAGCATCCAGCAGCTGTTTAAGCTCCGTCTGTATCTGTAGCTTTTCGATTTTTGATTTGTGGTAGAGTTTGGAGTGGATAGGCTGAGCATTACCAACGTCAATGGTATGAGTCCAACCCTTCATGTGCCCACAGTCAGTGTTGGATTTAGAAAAAATGTTGCTGTAGGATTTGAGAAGGGTGTGGACTTTTTCCAGCTCAGCTGGAGTTAGTTTATCAGATATACGGACAGAAGTTAGTGTACATATTGACTGGTCAGCGGGTAACCCATGTCCGCCATAGATCCAATACAATGAACTTGCTTTATTTTCTTAAGAGGAATCAGCATGCCTCTTCCGATCTCCTGATGCTTTTTTAACACCATATTCTTCTTGGTGAGATTCCCTAACAGAAGGTTGATGGGTCGTTGATAGACAGGGTCTAACACCTGGCAAAACTCTGGGCTCCAAAGGACTAACTACAACAATGCTAATTAGGTGCAGAAGGCAGTTGTGTGGGATTTGTAAGGTAATCTTAGTGTTAACTACCCTTTGTTCACCAGCCTTGATAACCACTTCTTCAGAAGCATAGAAAGTTATGCCTTCTAAAGCGTCCACTGATTGAGGCAACAGTTTGGTATGTCGTCCTGCTGTGGTATAATGTAGGGATAAAGCGGAAGAGGGGCCCTCAACTTGCAAACATAATCCTTTTTTATTAAGCTCCTCATTGGTCAAAACCGGGGAACCTCATAGTTAAGCAGGAAGAGATAACCCTGCTTCAAGTTAATAATCCCTTTATACTCAAGCATGACCTAGGTAGCAATGAGTATATCATAGGTAATGTTAGTTAGGGCCACCTCTGGAGCTGAAAAGATGAGCTTCCCAAAATGGATAGGCAGAGAAGAGTACACCCTGATGGCGCAGGTGCTATTTGGGCCTGCAGTCCCAAACTCTTATTTGTAGTCAAGTTCAGGGGCCAGTTTAATCTTTTTTGATAAGTTTTTATGACACAACGTTTACTGGGGAACCAGTGTCAAGGATAGCCCTAACCCACACTCCATTGACAACTACCTCCATTTTGATTAAAGTTCCACCCAAGTTGGGGAAGAGCATGAAACTCCTTTAATCAGAGAGTAGAGGCAAGTCGTTTGGCTGTCCCAGGGTAAATCTCCTGGATAGACTTCAGGGTATTAATAAAATGTTCAGGCGAATCAGGATGCAATAAACTGGTCAGCGTCACTGGCATTGCCAATGACCTCAAAATCCCTCAACACTTGAAAAAGATAAGTTTGGCGGGGGATACTAGCCCAATCCATTCTATCAGGTTCAACCTGTCGGCTATTTCCATTTCGTATGGGGCTCCTAAGACATAGTGACCCCTATCTTCACCACTCCCTTCAGATTCATCATCAGAGGGGTTATTAATGCAGATTAGGGAGGCTATAGGGGGTGAGGTAGGTTTAGGACTTCCCTTATGGCATAATAGGTCCTTGGGTTGCTTCTCCACCTTATTAAATTTTGGTGAAGATGTTGAAATTGTTATAGCTAGATTTTTGACCTTCAAAGTAGGAGGTTTGTGCTGCCTCATAGAGACAGGTTTCAAACTAGAGTTAGCTGGCTGAGAGGTTAAGGAAGTGTAAAAATCTACTGTATTTGGTTATTGTCAGCAAACAACCTCAGTTAACTTATTACTGCACAGGTTTGGTTTCTTGTGCACTTTGTCTGCGTTGTATAGTATATTAGATTATTGGCTGATTGTAGTATGATGACTATTATCTGTAGTTGATTAGAATTCTTATATCTTGGCCCAACGCTTGGCCAGTATTCCTGATTAAGATACTTGATATGTCATGATTTAGGGATTCAATCCCTTGTTCTGTCTAACCCGATCTTCTCTGAAATTCCCTGGTGACAGTCTCTTTGGTCCAACACACAGGTGGCAGCAATTCCCAATTGTTTCTCCTTCTAGATCGCTCAGATCTTTACTCTTTTCCCTAAGAGTCTCCCAATTATTGCACACAGCAATAATATCCTTGATAAAAATAGAACAATTAAAAGCTGATAATAGTTTACTACTTGAACCATATACCAGATAAAACTATAGAACTATATAACTCTGTTTTCATAAATGCTGTTTTTTATAATAAGTGAATTCTTGGGAATTTATAGTGGGGATTCGGTCATCTAACCCTCAGTTGACACCTCTTTGATGAAACGGCAGCCATTGCCATTGAATCACCCATCCTCATCTTGGCAGCGATGGTCTTCCCCATCCTAGCTAGGATTCTGTCATTGTACATCTTCAAGACCTAAATGGAAAGAAATGGAAAACGTGTCCTTAACATTATCCTCTTGATCCAAGTGAACCAACCATATTTGGCTAGCAACCTGCTTAGGTAATGAGACTTATTACTCATTAAGGCAGGTCATGCACCAATTTATTGATTCGCTAGTTTCAGGCAGCATCACTCGCCTCACAACTTACTCCTTACATTACTGATCAGTTGGTGATGAAACCTGACCGATC
Organism: Massospora cicadina; assembly: GCA_022478985.1. Lineage (NCBI taxonomy): Eukaryota > Fungi > Entomophthoromycota > Entomophthoromycetes > Entomophthorales > Entomophthoraceae > Massospora > Massospora cicadina. The sequence goes on from JAKSZP010005466.1 coordinate 109,849, forward strand.
CTTATTGGTACACCCGATAGTCTATCATTATCAGATGCCCCTATTTCATTGGCAACTCCACCCAATAAGATCTTAAGCATTTGTCCAGATTTATCCCCAATGGATATGACCAGGCAAATGTCCCAAAATCCCCCAACCATACTTACTCCAAAATTTGGGCCTGCTGATTTCCAATTCACCTCGCCTTAGGGAAATATCCCCTAGCGATTCATGGTAATCTCGCAGGCTGGGAATATGGGAAAAAATTCCCAACACATCCCCCTCTTTCCTAGATTGCCAGCAAGAAAAGGACTGGGGCATGAGAACACTGCTTCAGACACTCAGTCAAATACTTCATTGGCTCAAGCGGAGTACAATCATCAATATTCAATGCTGCTCAGGACAACCTTCGGCATGTGGCGCTCTTCCTCTTCCTCCTCACTCCTGCCTACTCAGAGCGCGGTCCCCACAAACTTCTGTTGTGCCAGGCTGATTGATTTACTCATGATGATATTAGTCTTAGGATCTTAGTTTCCCACCATCAGGGCATATGACCCACTGTCATGTTCAGGATTCTTTCTCTGGCATCCTCGATTTCCTGATTTTCTCCCCATCCTAGACAGGAGACTCTTGTTGTCAATGTTCATTTTGTGGCACAATTAAGAATACTTATTTATGTTCGCCCTTGTTATTTCTCTCAAAACCTTTTAGCCCAAGTCATTCCTAATTTTTCTCTTGGAGAGCTTATCCCATTAATTTTGAGATTAATTTCTCCAAAGTTTTGAGCTTAATGGATTGTATTGTGCATAATGTCAAATTTCCATATAAGTCCGTCATCCCCCTCTCATCCAGTTCATATGTCAAATTCTGAGTCACAGTACCAGCAGCTTCTAAATAATTTGTCTGATCAAGATCTTTGGCTCTTCCAGCAGATGAGTCAGGATGTGCGATGGAACCTCTTCTACAGTCCTTCCAGGACTCATACGCCTAGTCTGGTGCCAGCGGCTAGTCCTTCTATTGATTTACCAGAAACAGTAACTTATCTCTCTGAAACCAGGCTGGCAATCATTCAAAAAAATCTCAGCCGATTATTCCTCTGTCATCAATTCCAGAGTTGGATTTTGAAACTCTCCTGGATTTGGCCCCTTTCACAGATGAACCAACCATCATTGTGGATGCTCTGGAAATTTTGCCTTTCACTCTTGATTGCTCTTTTCTTGCCGGGTTGGACCTGCTTCCTGAGTTCCTCTTCTGACTCAGACAATACTACAAACCCACTGTTCTGGCTACCAAGCTCACCATCAGTAACAATATTCATTTTGAGCTCCCCTACACTGAACTCTGGGTCCAAGTCACTGAGGCTTTATCCCTAGTGCTGAATCCCTCTGACCTTGAGAACATCCTAGATTGGGATATTGCCGCTTATGCTCTTTGCTTTATCATCCAAGTTCTTTGAAGTTGGTCCACGAAGCTTTCAGCCTCTCCTGGGTTTCACCGTTCCTTCAGCTTCAGCTTATGAGAAGCCTGTAGTCATTGCTTCCAGGATGCCATTTGCTCCTTGTACAACTATCTCTTCTCCAGTGCTTCCCATTGGTATCTTCCACTTATGGCGTTAGTAGGGGCATTATTTGGCAACCCCCATCAAGCATCCCTTGTTCGCTGCCAGCCCATATGTCTGGTGTTCTTGACAAAGCCCGTTGTCAGGCACTCAGGACTAATCTTCCGGCTCCAGTACCATATCAGGATTACTCAGGGCTATTTCCAACTGCCTCTTTTTATACTGTTTCTTTCATCCCCGCTCCAGGGTTTCACAATTAGCTTCTTCCAAAATTTCATTTTCCCTTCCCTTAGTCAATTTCCCACAGGAATCTGCATCCGCTCAAAGAACATGGTTTCGTGTAGGTCTAGCCCTTGCTAGCATCCAATCTCACATCAATTTCAATGGGCTGTTCATTCCTACCATGATCCATCCTCCCTCCCCCAAAAGGCGACATAGGTGAAATTATCCCCGTATTGAGGACAATCAATAAAGAATAAAAATTATAAAACTATATTGGTCTTTTTCTATGTGGTTTATAATTTTTTCCAATATCTTTTATCATTTTTTTATTTTATCCTTCTTTTTTCCATGGGACTTGATCTTGTTTCGGTTCAGAAGTACATCTTTTTATTTTTTTCCACAAACTAGGTCCTGGGTACTTAAACCTGCCAGTTTCTATGGTTCAGAGGTCCTTTTTGGACTTAATCATCTAGTTTGGTTCAGAGTTCCTTTTTTGGACTTGACTCTAATAATCAGGACATGACCAACTTAATGGTTCATCAGTCCTTAAGGAACTCTTTTATTTTTTCACTGATCCACTGCTTTAAGTACTTATCATGGACTCAATTTACTATCCTTCCATCCAAGATATATTGATGGAGTAAGCGTCAGTCACCATCTTGGAAATCACTTTAAATGGACCTGACCACAATGCATCTAGTTTGTTTCTTCTTCCAAAACCATGCGTATCATGAATAGCAACTCTTTCGCCTATTTGATATTCTGCTAAGGCCAGTTGGTTCTTATGGTCCATCATTTTGCTCATATCCTTTTCTTCAATGTAGTATCGTATGCTTGCAATTGCATATTGATCAGGATATTCATCAGTTGGTTCAAGTACTGTTCAGCACTCATCCCTGACATTGGTTCCACCACCGGGTATATAATTGGTGGCAACGCGGCCTTCCTCCCATATAAAAACTCAAATGGCATTTTTCCCATCGCCGTATGATGACTGATATTGTAGGCAAACGTCACTGAACTCAGGTACGTTCCCCACACAGAAGTTCTTCCTGCGACCAGCTTCCTCAGCATCATGGCCAGCGTTCCATTCACCCATTTTACCAGTCCGTTTGTCTCCAGCCAGTAGGGTACTGACATGACTCCTCTGATCCCCATTATCTCATTCAATCTTGGGATTATATAAGATGTGAAGTTTGTCCTATTATCACTAAGCAGGACCTGGGACATCCATGTTGATATACTACTTGATCCAGTATGAACCTTGCAGTGCTGGTAGCATCTACTTTTGCTAGGGCCTTCATCTCGACCCATCTCATCAGATGGTCGATGGCAACTATTATGTACTTGACTCCCCCTGTGCTCATTTTCAGCGTTCCCATTACAACAATGGACACTGTATGCCAGGAAAATCAAGGCGTACCAGTCAGTATCCAGTCATATTCTTATGTGGCTTGTGCAACTGGCACTCCAAATAGCAAGCTAGTTAGTTGGCGACATTGTAGTTGATTGACTCCCAGTAGTACTGCGAATATGATTGGTTGTTTTTCTCAATCCTCCATGCCCAACAACCTTATGAGCAGCTTGTACAATAGCTGCTCTTTCTGACGGCTTTAGGAATGATAACTGCTTCCCATTAATCATTTTAAACACTTGTCCATTTTATGGTCTTGGTGTTTCCCATCAATTTCCAAAGCGCACCTTGGTTTTCCAGGGCTCATTCTCGATTTCTCCATCAACCATTCTCTGAAATAGCTCATCCACCTGCGGGTATACCATCTGGACCAATAGTAACCATGATAGGCCATCCGCATTCTGGTGAGAAGCTCCCACTTGGTGGACAAACCCATAATCATAAGCCTGTAGCTTAAGTGCCCATTGGGCCAGTCGTCCTTCTGGTTCTCTTAAATTATGGAGTCAATGCAACAAAGAGTGGTCTTTCACCACTTTAAAGTGCATTACATAGATGTACCTGAAACTGCTTACATGCATAAATGACCACAAGGCATTCACGCTCAGTTATGGTGTGGTTCCTCTAAGCAGCTGAAAGTGTCCAGCTCACATATGCCACCAGATGTTCATCCCCAAGTTCATCTAATTGGCTTAGTATGACGCCAATCACCATCAACGAAGCATCAGTTTGTATAATAAACTCTCAATTGGAATTTGGATATTTCAGAATCAGAGAATCTATTAGGTACTGGCATAGCTCATTGAAGGATTTCTGGGCTTCTTCATTCCATATGAATCCTTTTTTGGATCCTTCAACAGATGGAATAAGGGCTCGGCTATTTGGGCTATGTCCCAAATAAATCTTCTGTAGTATCTGACCATCCCAAGGAACACTTGGATGTCTCAGACACTCTTTGGCACAGCCATCCATTCTATGGGTTCTATCTTCTGGGCTTGCGGCTGCAAACCACTAGAGTTGATCACAAATCACAGATATTTAACTCTTTTTTTAAAGAAGTGACACTTCCTCGGCTTAATCTTCAGGCTAGCCACATACATTCTCTTGCATACTTCTTCTAAGTGGTGTAGGTGATCAGTAAACATCCTACTGAACACATTGATATTGTCCAGATATACCAGGACGCATGACAACTTCAGGTCGCTTAATATCACGCACATGGCCCTCTGGAACGTTGCAGGCGCATTACATAGACCCTGGGGCATCCTCATCAGTTGGTATAGCCCCTGCGCGATAATAATCATTCAATTTTCCTGGTCTTCTTTTGGCAAGTCAATTTGCCAATATCCTAAGATCAGATCCATTGCGGAGAAATACTTTGCTTCTCCCAATTTGGTCTAGCACATCATTGATTCTTGGTTAGGGATATAAATCATTCTTTATAATTTTATTCAGCTTTTGATTGTTGATCACCACCCAGTTGAAGCCATACTTTTTCTTCACGATTAGAATTGGACTCACCTAGGGACTCAATAATGGAACTAGAAGCCCATGCTTCACTAGTTTGCTGATTTCATCTTCCACTATCGCTTCAGCTGCTTTCAATCGTCAGATTGGTCTCATCCTGATTGGCAAATTTTCCCCAGTGTCAACTTTGTGGATCACATCTCTTGCGCATCTTAAATTGTGGTATCCTGAGTAAATACTTCCTGATACTACCCAAATAATTTGAGCACCTCCTCTTGCTGGCCTTCCAACAGATCAGCGAGTTGCTCTCAATCAACCAATAGGTTGATGCTCTCAGTTACCCCAGCTGGTAATCCCATCTCATCGAGAGTCCCAAAATCGTGGAATCTTCTCTTAACAGCCATTAAGATCAGATGAACAAATGAAATGATCTAACTCTTCCTAATCTTCATCAGTTTTTCACTTAAGTTCGCTAGGAGAACTCAAATTTCTCCATGGCCTAGCATTATTATCCCATGAGCCACCCAAGGCTCCACTCTGGACTTCTTCCAGGGGCTTCTGACCTCCCCATACAGCAGCTCAGGTATCTCCAAGGTCAACCCCATGTCGACTATCATCTGCAATCCTGGTGGTATGGTCTTCTCATTCTTGATCCTCAGTGGAATTCCCCAGTTCTCTAGGATTTCCGTCAGCATTTCTCGTCACTTCCAACCAACTAATTGGTATTAAACCAGGACAATGCCATCATTGCATATTAGTTTAATGAAGTTGTTTCTTCTATTCAGTGGAGCTTCACCATTCTTCTGATATACCAATGATAATGTCTGACCCAATATGGTCAACGTATTATCCTCAAAGTTACATTTAACTCCGTACTTGTGCTTAAACTCCGTTCTAATCAGAATGTCATAGTTTTGGTTGGCCAAAAATATTGCTGCCGCAGATACCACCACTGACCTGAATCATAGTGGCAATGCACTATACACTCCACAGGAGATGGTGGTGTTTGTCCCAGCTATTCCATATTCCTTCTTATGTTCCAAGTCTGGCGAGATCTTCATCTTCTTTACCAGCTTGGTCAAGACAATGTTGATGAGTGCTCCTCTGTTGACAATCACCCTCACCCACACTTGATTCACTTGTATGTCTATATATGCACTCAGAGTATTGCAATATAGTGTTTACTGAGTGTATAGCAGCATTATTAGCCAAATCAAGGGTGTGAATAATTTGCACTGATAAACCAGGAAATGATTCCTTTATCGCGCTGAGATGATTGACAGATTGGCCTCATCTAATCGGACTTCAGATAATTCTTCAGGATTCTTGACAGTTCTAATCTTGTCCGTTATCTGTTGGGTGTATGGCCAGGCAACTTCCTTGATTATCTCAGGTCAATTCTCTTTTCCCCTGATCTAGTCAGCACATTTACATCCAAATTAACCGCTTGATACATCTGATCTTGTACGTCGTCGTCCATGAACAGATCACTGATATTAATTTCCTTTGTCATGATGTCAGGAGGAACAGGCTTTTCCACAGTTCTAGACTGTTCTTCATCTAGGCCGCAGGTCCTTTTCCCAATTTCTTGGTGGCAGCTGACTCTTTTGCCTGAACCACGTTGATTTGATCCTTTGACTTCTTACAGTGCACGGCGAAATGTCCTTTCCCACCACATTGGTAGCAGACCTTTTCCTTCTTATTCAACCATCTGAATTCTTCAGGCTTATTCCCCAGCATGGTTCAGTTGTTTGTCTCTTTAGCTCCTTTGTTCCCCTTTGTGGGATTCGAATGCATACCAGATTAGATTTGAAACTTTTATTTGGGGCATCAAATGTTGCTCTCAAAATCTTCAAATTATCTACCATTTTGAGAGGTAATTTTTTATTGCAAACATGGAAGACATCATATGATGCAAATCATGATAGGGCCGAAGGGCCGCTTGCAAGGCAATTCTGGCATCAAAGGCATCCAGTACTTTCTCTCCAACCAGGATCTGCGACTCCTGGTAGAACCAATCCTCAAAGCTTGCTAGAGACTCGTCTTTATGGAACTGGATTCCCATAAACTCCTGTTTGTGCTTCAACATGCACGTTGGACTCCTAAATTCCTTCATGATGGCTTCCTTTGCCTTCACATACAACTAGCTTTCCCCCTCCAGGTGAGGTAACACTAAGTTCTGACAGTCAGTTTCTAGGCAATTCATGACCATCAGCGCCTTTTGATGATCCCCATAGCCATACATGGTCATATTAAACTGTCAGAAAAACGCTGGGGCATTATCCTGATGGAATGTTGGCAATTTTGGTGTTGCCTTAATTACCTCTGAGTTATCTCTAGCCAATTTTCTAGGTTCGGCCACTCAGCTCACTTGAGGAGTGACTTCAGGCGTCATCTTTGAAATGGAAACTAAAGTGGGCAGCATGTTCCTTGGGGTATTTGACTTCCCAAGTATCGTGCAAGGACTTCTTTCTTTGGCATTGCTTGCCATATCTGGCTCACAACTTCATTTGTGAGTTTTAAGCACCTCCACCTGTTTGATCAGTCATCCTATATCCACGCTGAATTTTCACAAATGAACGCAATCTGCTTCTCACTCCATTTTCTGATATAAGACCTCTTGAACAAGGTCCCCTTCTTTCTTCTTCAACGAAGTTACTTTCCCAAGTAACTCATTCCCTAAAACTTGCAACATTATTGAACCCTTCCTCTATCTTGGCGACTCGTTCTTCCAAGGCTGCAAATTCCCAATGATACACTGAGTTTAGGGCACTCTGATTTACAGTGGCTAATTCTGTTCACAGTTTACATACCTTGTCTTTGTATGACATTCTTACAAATTCTTCAACTCAACTAAACCCCAGTAGTGAGCACCAACTTGTAAAAATTTACTGTTTTTGGTATTATTGGCAAACAACCCCAGTAAACTTATAAATGCACAGGTTCACTTTCTTATGCGCTTTGTCTGCGTTGTATAGTATATTAGATTATTGGCTGATTATAGTATGATGACTATTATCTGTAGTTGATTAGAATTTATATATCTTGGCCCAACGCTTGGCTAGTATTCCTGATTAAAATACTTTATATGTCATGATTTAGGGATTCGTTCCCTTGTTCTGTCTAACCTGATCTTCTCTTAGATTCCCTGGTGACAGTCTCTTCAGTCCAACACACAGTTGGTAGTAATTCCTGATTGTTTCTCCTTCTTCACTAGATCCCTGCTCAGATCTTTACTCTTTTCCTTAAGAGTCTCCCAAATTATTGCACACAGCAATAATATCCTTGAGAAAAATGAAACAATTGAAAGCTGATAATAGTTTTTTATTTAACTGAGGTAAGCCAACCAGGGAATGGACATTACTGAACTAAAACTAAAAATCATAATAAAAAATAATGATTCAAATGAAACGCCCAAAATGGATGGATTTATTGAATTATACCTAACAAATATCCAACCAGGTGGGTAGCAAATACCGCTATCCTTCCATGGTGGATGGGGAGGGGGATCAGGGAGCTCATCTTCAGCCGCATCCATCTCATTCCAGAGTAGGGTGCGTGTTAAGGCAGATTTTAAGGGTGTGGGGGCATCAGTGGCATGGGGTTCAATATCCTTGATGACTGGAACTTCTGAATAGCTGCCAGCCATCATTAAACCAACGATGTATTTGCCCAAAGAATCTTCAGCTTTGAAGCGGGCATCTGGGAATAATCAGATGTGGCAATGTTGGTTCAGGTGATTTTTGCTTTCAGATTCCGTGCTACTGTTACCACATTCTGGATGGCTTCAGTGACGTTTTTGTGTAAAGTTTTCATGTTGATCTTACTTTGTGAAGTAAGATTTTTGGGGATGACGGGAGGTGGAATTCCTCCTGTGAGAGCAGCCACAGATTTGGTGGCAGCTTTGTGGAGTGGATGAGAATCTGGTGTGGTGGCTGCTTCTACTGCAAGCTGGTGGTCGCTGTAGAACAGTTTGGCGTTAGGTTGTGGTACATATTTATGATGCAGTAATTTTACATACCATTCTGCGTTACAGAGCTGCTTGACTTTTAGCGTCAGTTCTTCAATAAAAATACCTGATTCGTCAATTTCATCCAATAATTCCCATGAATTTTGGTTGAATTAGATTGGGTAATCAGCGTATGGTTGAGGTTTGTTTGATTCATTTGTGGATGCATGGGATTGAACTGGGATCCAATCTGATGTTTGGTTGGATGAATTATTTATGGCATTGGGGCAAGGTGGGTGCTGATTGGTGGCTGTAGGTGCAGCTGCAGCATCAGTCATTGGAGGAGGGGAAGGTAGGATCATACCCCATGTCAGAGTTGGTGCAGGGTGGGCGGCGGATTGGTGGGCGTCAGGCAAACTTTCAGTGTTGGTGGGAGTTTCTGAGTGTGTGCATTTGCGTTTCAAGTGATCTAACTCAAAACAGGATGGACAAATCGTCCGTCCGCCCTCAATGCGGGCCCAGAATGGATGGTCAGGGGCAGATGGGATGGTGGCATGAAGGGTAATTGCCAAAGAAATTTTCATAAATTCAGGGCTGATCATGGCATACGCCTGAGGCCCAGCGAGGCGTGTGGCCCCATTTGAGACCACAAATTGTAAGATGGGTTGGCGCTGTAGGCTGTCAAACCTTCCTTAAGCTCCTGGTGGAGCACTTTGGGGGAGGTGGGTGAGCAAACCAGAGAACTGGACCACCAAGGTGGTGTCCGTTGGGAGCCAGGTCTGAGTTGTTAGAAGGGGAATATTATTAAATATTAATGGCACCGTTGCCACAGTGGCTGCATCAGCTTCACAAGGGAAGCCAATATCAAAGTACCTCATATAAGGGCGGAAGTCAATAAACAGGCCAGTGTCATCACCACATGAGCCATTTTAATAATGGCTTGGTCATCGTAGGGGAAGCATTTCCCATATTTGACCCTAAGGCTGAAACGCATGTTGCTCCGGGGGAGCACCAGGGGGCAGTGGGGCACCACTTGGGTTTGTGTGAGATGGGCATCGAGATCCTTGGGAGGAACAAATCATCCCAAGGGTTTGGAATGACTGGGCGAGCTAGTCTGAGCGCGTTTTCCTGTCAGATGGAAAATGGAGGGGGGAGTTTTGCCGCTGCCCCACGCTGGGACAGTCAGCGGGGATCTGACAACATTGGAGCAAGGCTTTGGTGTGCGATTAAGTGTTTGCTTTTAATTTACTGAATTACAAGCTTGGAAAGTTATGCCGAGCAGAGAGAGACTATTTTGAAATCTGATAACAGTTTACTACTTAAACTATTTACCAGATGAAACTATAGAACTATATAACTCTGTTCTTGTAATTGCTTTTTATTATTATAAGTGAATTTTAGGGAATTTATAGTGGGGATTCAGTTGTATAGCCCTCAGTTGACACCTCTTCGATGAATTGGCAGCCGTTGCCATTGAATCACCCATCCTCTTTTTAGCAGCAATGGTCTTCCCCATCCTGGCTAGGATTTCATCATTGGACATCTTCAAGACCTAAATGGAAAGAGTTGGAAAACGTGTCCCTAACACTTTCCTCTTGATCCAGCAAACCAACTATATTTGGCTAGCGACCTGCTTAGGTAATGGGACTTATTACCCATTAAGGCAGGTCATGCACCAATTTATTAATTCGCTAGTTGAAGGCGGCATCACTCGCCTCACAACCTGCTATTCATTCCCAATCAGTTGGTGATGAAACCCAACCAATCCTAATCAGTACACATGATAGTTAATCACTATCAGATGCCCCTATTTCATCGGCAACTCCACCCAACAAGATCTTAAGCATTTTGTCTGGATCAAGCCCTGAAAGATATGACCAGGCGAATATCCCAAAATCCCCCAAACATAGTTACTCTGAAATTCAGGCCAGCCGATTTCCAATTCACCAGCCTTGTGTAATTATCCCCTAGCGATTCCTGGTAATCTAGAATGCTGGTAATATGGGCAAAAATCCCAACAGGAATATAGCGTCATGGATGGGGATGCTTTTTCTGTGCCAGCTTTAGGTCGTTCAGTGGTTGTGTGTTTTTGTGAAACAGGCAGCCTAGCTTTTGTGCCCAGGTCTTTTAACCTATTGTTAGTGAGAACAATTAGCACCCAAGCAAGGGGTTTAGCCTTAGGAGCAGACTTTGGAACCACATGAGAAGGCTGACCTGGAGAAAAAGATGGGCAAGGAAAAGAAATAACTGCTTTCACCATCTGGGTTTTTGGAGCTGAAGACAAAGGGGAGCACTTCCCTGTCACAGCCATTACCATATGATTATCGTTATGGGAAGAAGAAGCAGTTTGTGATGGCAACTCCATAGGAGCAAGTTTCTAGAGGGAAGCAGCCATAGTAGAGGCTAAACTAGTTGGTGTAGATGCTTTGCTCAGAGACCCTTTCATAGGGTCAAGTTCATAGAGATCAGCCACCTCTAGCAAAACCTCTTTGAATATTGTACATTTTTAAAAGAGCACTTTACAGAAGAGAGGTGCATTGCCAAGGAAGGATGGGATGCCAAGCCAGCCAAGATAGCTGCAATAGAATCATCTAGGGGTAGCATTTTTGCAAGCAACAAGGGTTGAGTTTTTTTGTAAAAGCGTTCAGCAAAAGAGGCAATTAATTCTGTAAGTCCCAGGGAACGTCCCCTGTGTGTTGATCGGGCTCTTTTCCTGTTTCTAAGTAAGAAGGTACTAAAGAGGGTGGCTGTACCCCTCATTACCCAGGGCGACCTCGCCCACGTGGTAGATGAGTGCTGGGTAACAGCCCTCCCTCTTCAGATCCCTCCCCTGGTGCCCACACTTACCTTGGCAGAACTAGTACATCTAATAAGGGAAATTTGCGCTGAGATTGCTGAAATGAAGTCAATTGGTCTGAAATTGAGTGGAAACAAGCCCGGTGATTGGATTCCACATAGTCAAAAAGGGATGAAGACTGATTCATCAGCTGGAATCACTAAAGGTCTCAATTCAGCCAACACTGCAATTGTCAAAATTAACCACCTCCCAAAACTGTCAGGGATGATCCCCAATGTGCAGGTAGTAGCATCAGACACCATCAATGAGGGTTTGAAGCTCCCTTCCGGCAAATTGGGTGTTATGGCCAATGCAACGCTTTTGACCAAATGAATGGCCCAGTGACCAGCACGGTCAGGTTGAGCATCCCATACCCGTTCTCAACCAATTGGGACCGCCCCTATGTGGGGTGGCCCTGGGGGATTCCCGCTGCTTGTCAGGCCAAATGTCATTGCGCCAACCATCAGAAATGCAGTTGAGCCTCAGTTCAGGAATTCAAGGTCAAACCAACAGTGACTCAGCCTGCCGCCAAATTTTTTGATGTCAGTTCCCAGTGAACTTATCTGCCCCCATTTCCAAGTAATTCGCCAGTTAGGTCAAAATTGAGGGTCGCGATCCTGGATTGTCCCTGCATCAATTGATTAATATTTAATCAGTTACATCACACTGAGAAAATTGTTGGTCAATTTCCTTCGCTTTCCTTTACAATAGATTTTGCCTCACAAACTATCAATTTTGATTTTATTGGTATCCTTCTTGCCGCATTCCTGATGGCTTTTCTCTGGTGGCCCATCAGTCCTTATACCAGATGGGCTCTACCAGTACTGATGGTCACTATGGCCCCTACCGTTGTAAACTGGATTCAGTTAGCTAGATGCTTCTGGCAATTTAACCTGTCATTACAAACTTTCGTCAGTAATATACTGGGATCTTGTGGCCTTACATCCACCATCTCCAAGCAAGGATCCGCCCTCTTGTCTTCCCAGTTGAATTAAACCCATCTATTGGTGACCTTGTAGAAACCATTCTTGTGGTACCACCCTCTGCAGCAAGACCTCCAGTGTCTGGGGTAGTCTCCACTTGGTTCGTTTTTTGTTATTCACTATTGCCCTGCACCAACAATTTATCATTTCCCAATGCCTGCTCCATACAACATCATATGTGCAGAAATGCCTCTGGCATTCTGGCTTGCTTTTTGGATGCTTATGCATCCCGACTGGCAGTCCAGTCAAAACTTCTTCTGCCGTTTCCATGATAAATTCACCCTGTTGCAGGCTAAGGAACATAAAGGCCTGTTTTTGCCTGTTCAAACTTTGTAGGGAGCCGAATTCCTCAGTGAGTGTTTGCTTTACCTTTGCTCAGGAGCTGAGGGTGACCATGTGCAAAACCATTATATCATGAGTGCCATGACTCAAGCAGGGAAGTAGGTACTTTATTTTAAGGTGGTCCATTGCATCTTCCAAAGCAACTACATACATAAAGAGGAAAGGAGCAACACTTCCCTCACCTGGGGTAAATGTATCCCTAAAAAGTGATTTATGGATGCAGGAGAGGCCCCTTAATGGCCTTGCGTGAGAGTTTCTTGAGCCTTTTGAGCGAGACAAAGAACTAGCTAGCTGGAGTTTATGAGTGGCTAGCTTGGGATTTATTTCCATGGAAAGGTCGAGAGGGTTACTGACCCCACAAACCTCCATTGTTTTTGTTGTTTTTGTGGCGTACAGGCTCCCCTTTAGTGAGCACACTTGTTGGAATTCAGGGGTTGTTAGTTGCTTGCTGGTGCTTAGCACCCTGAATTTCAACAATATGCGCAGAAAATATACAATCTCTACTGTGGAAATAACTACGTTCAAGGAGACTCTGCTGACCACTTATAAAAAAATAATAAAACCTAAATAACACTAAAAAACTGGTTGATATAGTTTATTAGTGATTGTGACAGGTTGAATAGAGAACCATATACAATCTACTGTTTATTGATCTAAATTAACTCAGGCTCAGACTGAGGTAGGCATAAACTGATATTAACATCAAGCCTACTTAGGAAATATGTATTGTTGACCTATCAGAGCTTTTGAACTCACCTCGCTTTACTAAAATGGCAGATGGTGGGTCAATTGTAAGCAAGACAAACCCATGGGGTAATGATCTTATGTATTTCAACCAATTACCATGAGAGAAAAAGTTGCACCTTGAGGGATCAACGCCAAGCCTATAAAAGGGAGTTGTCCCCGCTTAGGTTCTTGAGATGAACTAGGAGTGGGCCAGGGAGGAACCTCTGATGAACTCCCCTAATTTCGCTGAATAGTTGGTGAAATTTTTTTACCAAAACTCGTGCTATTTGGCCAAGTATTATTAGTAAATGTAATGCCCCAATTCAAAGGGTTCCACCAAGAATTGGCCAGGGCCTTTTGGCCAATTTCATCCGTAGTATGAGCCAAATCACTATTACTACAATATCAGACTTGTAATTGTCTGATAGATAGTATCAATTAAAATCTAAATATGAAACATGGGCGCATGGGCAAGGAAATTGCCATAACTTAATTTGTCAGATTAATCTCAGCATCAAGACAAAAGAAATTAAAACTTAGTCTAAATACACAGTTAATAAACATAAAGAATTGGATGGTTGGTCAAACTAAATTGCAACAGTGGTGTAATGGGCCCCCTGTAGTGAGCACCACTCGTTAACTCCTAGCATTATCTGCTCACAGGTGTTTATTCCTAGGTTCTCAACAAAATAACAGTTGCAAGAGTACTTAAAAACTTGGCAGCTGTCTGTTGAGATTTTTGTCCATATTACCAGCCTGTTAGATTACCTGATATCGCTAAGGGAAAATTCCCTAATGTGACATGAATCAGAAATTGGTTGGCCCAAGTTTCAGAGAAACTACATTTGGGGGACTTTGGGATATTCACCTGGTCGTATCCATCAGGTATTGATCTGTATGAATACCTAAGATCTCATCGGGTGGAGTGGCCAACGAAATAGGGGCATCTGATAGTGAATAACTATCAGGTGTACCAATTGAGATCAGTTAGGTTTCATTACCAACTAATTGGGAATGAATAGTGAGTTGTGAGGCGAGTGATGCAGCCTGCAGCTAGCAAATTGATTGGTTGGTGAGGTGACCTGCCATAATGAGTAATAAGTCCCATTACCTAAGCAGGTTGCTAGCCAAAAATGGTTGGCTCACTTGGATCGAGAGGAAAATGTTAGGGACATGTTTTCTGACTCTTTCCCTTTGAGGTCTTGAGGATGTCCAATGATGGAATCCTAGCCAGGATGGGGAAGACCATCGCTGCTGAGATGAGGAAGGGTAATTCAATGGCAACAGCTGCCAATTCATCAAAGAGGTTGTTGAGTAATCGACTGGACCTAATTGTCAGATATTCAATCATATCAGATATCACCAATTATGGTTCAGGTGTATCCTAGGTATATATAGACTTGGGAATTGTTGCCTAGCAATTTCACTTAATTATATTTGACTATGATGACACAGGCTTGAGGGCTTTATTGGTTAGGTTGAACTTAAATTTAAGTTTTGCTTTAATGACTTGGGCATGTGGGCTTTGTTGGTCTATGTCAAAATTAGTTTTAAATGTCAGTCGAGTTTTTGATCAAATTAATTACTAATTAATGATATGAATCACCTTGGTATGTGCTGCCAATCGCATGTGAAAGTGAACCAGTTCAGCTATTTTGAAGATACATTTGAAATGCCATCCTAAGAATGATGACAGTATTTACTCTGACCCTGAGGCTGAGTGTGATGCCCTGAGTCAAAGTATTTGTAGACGTTCTTACAAACTTTTTATGTGGCCAAGTGCCACTGAAAATGAGATGTCATGGGTAAGATGTGGTGAACATAAAACCCTATAATAACCCTTAAGTTGACACTAATAAATATTATTCAACTACTGGATTTGTTTATAATTTAATTTATAAACTTTTTTGTGTTTAGTACTTTCTTTTGTAGTAGTCAGTTTTTACTTGAGATCAGTAAGATCAGGGCAGCGTGCCATCATCCAAGTAAAAACAACAGGGTATATGAATTAAATACTACCAAGAAGCTATAATTTAAATTATAATCACCATCCTGTCTATTGTCCTCACACAATAGATGCTCAACACTCCATTCTGCATCCAAAGAAGAACCAGCCCTCTGAAGCAAAACCCAAAAACTCAACAAGTGGCGCTCATGGCTGGGACCGTAGAAGGTGACTGCGATGATGATGAGGAGCATCTGGTTGCTTATTACAGCAGGACGCTGAATAAGCATGAGCGTAATTATACAGTGACTGAAAGAGAATGTCTGGCTGTCATCTATGCTTGTAAACAATTTCTGGTCTACAATTATGGCACCAAGTTTCAAGTAGTAACAGATCACAGCTCATTATGATGGCTCCACAATCTTAAGGAACCTGAAGGATGGTTAGCCCACTGGGCTCTGAAATTACAAGCATACAATTATGAAATTATTCATGGAGCTGGAGCAGCCCATCAAAATGCAGACAGACTATTGTGACTTCCTATTGTAGCTGTCCTGAGCAGTTTGGCTGATATGCTGCATGAAAAAATTATTAACCAAAAGTATGGAGATAAACCACCCAAAGTTCAAAAAGCAATTGAGAAAGCATTAATTGACACCAAATATTGAAATGGAGTTCTATAAAAGCTTAAGCCCGATGGACAACATCAAATCTTCCCAAAACCTTCTGACCTAATGAAGATTATTACACAAGCACACAAGGCCATTGGGCATGAGGGAATGACTAAGTTCAAGGAAGGAGATTTAGTAGTTATTGTGACACTCATAGCGCAGGCCGCGCGCACAAGCTAGCCTTGCTTTGGAAGGGTCCATTTATTATATTGGAGAAATCATCTGAAGATGTATATACCATTAAGGATCAAGGCAGCTGAGTTTTGAGTTGAGTACATGCTAAGTTCCTTCATCCATATTATGAAGAATAATAATATAAAAAGAAAAATAATAATAATAATAATAAAGTAATAAAAAAAAGAATAATAAATAAAAATTAAAAATTAGAAATTAAAAAAGAAAAATAGTAATAATTGCAAGCCATAGAGTTTATTTCATAGAATTGATGCCTTGCTGGCATTAGAACTAGGTACACCTTCATCGGTAGGGGGATGGAGAGCGTGATTGAACCAGAGAAGTCTACCCTTACAGAGATGTGCCAAACCCAAAAAAGCTTGGCACCAGGTACGCTGGCCCTGTTGGCTTAGGAAAGGCTATTGAGATAATGGTCAAACTTTGAGGAACGCGAAAAGTTAGACGTTGTGACCCAGGAAGAAGGGTACCCACCACTTATATCCAGTCAAGGTGGGGTAAGTGTTGAGTAATTGACTGGACATAATCGTCAGATATTCAATCATATCAAATATCAGCGATTATAGTTCAGGTGTATCCTAAGTATATCCAAACTTGGGAATTGTAGCCTAGCAATTTCACTTAATTATATTTGACTATGATGACATGGGCTTGAGGGCTTTATTGGTTAGGTTGAACTTAAATTTAAGTTTTGATTCAATGACTCAGGCACATGGTCTTTGTTGGTCTATGTCAAAATTAGTTTTTAATGTTGGTCAAGTTTTTGATCAAATTAATTACTAATTAGTGATATGAATTGCCTTGGTATGTTCTGCCAATTGCATATAAAGTGAATCAGTTCAGCTATTTTGAAGACATGTATGAAACGCCATCTCAAGAATGATGACATTGTTTACTCTGACCCTGAGGCTGAGCATGATGCCCTGAGTCAAAGTATTTGTTGACGTTCTTACAAACTTTTTATGTGGCCAATTGCCACTGAAAATGAAACGTCATGGGTAAGATGTGGTGAACATCAAACCCTATAAATAACCCTTAAGTTGACACTAATAAATATTATTAAACTACTGGATTTGTTTATAATTTAATTTATAAACTTTTTTGTGTTTAGTACTTTCTTTTGTATTAGTCAGTTTTTACTTGGGATCAGTAAGATCAGGGCAGCGTGCCATCATCCAAGTAAAAACAACAGGGTATATGAATTAAATACTACCAAGAAGCTATAATTTAAATTATAATCACCATCCTTTCTATTGTCCTCACACAATAGATGCTTGACACTCCATTCTGCATCCAAAGAAGAACCAGCCCTCTGAAGAAAAACCAAAAACTCAACAGAGGCGTCAACTTAGGGTTAGACAGCCCAATCCCCTGCTATATAATTCCCTAAGATTTACTATAATAAAAAACATTATTATTACCAACATTATTATCAACATCATTATCTACAGTAGTATTGTCAATTTAGTGTATAGTTAGACTATCAGCTTCTATTGTGTCATTCTATCTCAAGGATATTATTGCAGAAGGCAATAGTTGGAAGACTCTCAGAGAGAAGAGTAAAGATCCAAGTGGGGATATAGAGACAAAGGAACCACAATCAGGGATAGCTTCTGACTGTGTGTTGGGCTGAGAGAGACTGTCACCGGGGTATCTTAATGAAGATTGGGTGGACAAGAGTATAGGGAATGAATCCCTACAAGTACAACTTACAGAGTATCTGATTGGAAGTACTGGCCAAAGCGTTGGACCTAATAATAGTTCAATCTCAACTACAGATAATAGTCTCCATACTATTATTGATTAATACATTTTATACAATGTGATAAAGTGCATGAAGAATCAAACCTGTGCAGTAAAAAGGTTACTGTGTTGACAGCCAATAATCAACCAAGAATAAATCTTTATACTGTCCAAAAAATTGGGACTATGAATTAGACCACAAAATAGGCTAGTATCAATAAGAAAGATGGTTATGATAAGCAATACTTTATCTAATAAAAGCTTGGGTTTTTATGCCCTTTTATTAAAGAAAAACCATAGCTATTGAGTGAGTTAAGACTATGACCATGTGACATTTGCATATAGAGGGATATTTCAACTATAAATGGGAGGCTCATAAAGATGGCCAGGCTTCAGGATTCTTTCCCTACTGCAAAACTTTGATGTAATGTGGGAATCAATATTTTGAGAAGCTTTTGAAAGCACCCTTTGACTTCTTAGTATTCAGACAGATTTAATAAATTCTAGGGGAAGACCACTTATACTATCACTCCAATTTTAATCTGAAACCTTACTCAATCTGACACATTTATGATCTGAAGTAACATGTTCGGAATCATGGTGATAGGTTTTAGATTGATGACAAATCAACCTATCATACCACCATAAAATATTTTTTTACTCATCTATGGCTTTAGTTTTTGGTGATTGATCAACAGTTTGGATGCCATATTCATGCAGAAATTACTTTATACTTTAGTCAATCAGTTGACTTGAAATTATGTTCACTTCAATCAATTAGAGTAATTACTAGCTCCTGAATGTTGGTGAACACCTTCACCCTTTAAAATCCCCTTTGGGTGTATAAAAGAGGGTTTTTTCTTTAGAAGGCAGAACTAAATTCAAGGTAGTGCAAGGGTGAACTTCATAACTAGTTCATTTAATTCTCTGAGGGTTAGATTTAGAATTTTTAGCATGATTTTAACTATCTAATATCTGGATATCCTTCTCAATAAGGTAAACATCCAATTGTCAGATATCCACTGGTAGCCAGGTACAAGTTTCAGAAGAGGGGTGCATAGGAATATGAGGTAAACAGTTGCTGTAGTGGCAGTATCAGTTTTGCAAGAAAAGATTAAGTTAGTACTCCTTATAGGAGCAGAAGTCAATGAATATGCCCAGTTCTATCACTGCCTGAGCCATTTTGATGATTGCTTGATCTGCATATATGAATAATTTCCTATAATCAACCCAAAGGCCAAAATGCATATTGCTCCTGGGAAGCATCAGGGTGATTTTAGGCACTGCCTGCATACATTTGAGGTAGATGACAAGATCCTTGGGAGGAACAACTGTCCTAAGAATTCGTTAGGGCTGGGTGACCCAGTCCATAAATATTTTCCCACCAGATGGAAATTGCTAGGGAGCTTTAACTGCTGCCTTACCCTGGAGCAGCTGGCAGGTGATCTAAGGATACTAAGGTTAAAGTGGAATGCTGAAGGATGAAATTGGAGTTATATTTTAACTTTCCTATAAAAGATGACTGGAAAGTTATGCCAAGCGGATTGAATAAATTCTTAATCACACTTTTTGTAAGCATGATATCTTTTTATATCCACCATAAATTATTGCTTCAACTATCTTTGATGATTAGCTTATGTATAATAAATTTTAATAATTTCTCATTTGAGGTACTTCTATATAATATACATAATGTATCTTCAACAAATATATATATTACTGCACTATATACATAAAATTAAACAGTGATATATAGAGGCAAAATATAGATAAATATAACAGCTACATATCTCAAAAAGAAAATAACTTTAAACATCACTTACTAGTAAAAATTATATAACAGTAAAGTCTAATGAGTAACAAATTGGCATTTGCTAAATAAAAATATTGATTGAGTTATCAAATCAAATAAAAAAGTGAAAAATTTAGTACATTGTAACAATAATCAAGTTATGTGCAATGTAAAGCTTTAGTAATATAGGGTAATCAAAAATGATATTATATAATGCATCCTTGGCATAAAAAACGAAAAAATTACATAAGAGATAGAATCTTATCTGATTAAAATCAAGGAATGAATTAAAAGAATTGATATTAGTCATCATCTGACTGTGTTTATTTAGACAGCTTTTTAACGAACTTCGTTGACAGAAACTTATATATTAACCTGGGCTAAGATGATGTTTTGCACCTATAATTCAGCAATAGTCAGTTCAATTGGCCTAAATCTGCGTTTAAAATTGGGCTAATCAAATCTTAAATATAGACCTGAAATTAGTTTTTGGCGACTGGTATTTGCACCATTTCGATAAACTTTATGTCCAAATATCGCATCTACCATGAAGTATCTATTCAATTCACAATCCAATTAAAATGAGCTTTATTTGGACTAGATGGCGTACAGAAAAATACCAAGGTGACTAACTTGACAGTTCTATTGAATTACGAAATGCGCGACTGTTAATTGAAGCAAACTCAGCTAGGCTGTTAACTAATAGATTAATCTAGGTTATCTACAATTGCCTTAATATCGAGTTCTCAAAGGATTATGACGAGAATAAATCAATTAAATCAAATAACCAAAAGATTTCGACACTTTAAGTTCGAATTCATACTGCGTAGGTGATATATAGAGGTGTGATGACAAGAAATCTAGAATTTAGAATTAAAGGGTAGGAAAGCGAAAATTTGTACCAGCTTTTTACTTACTAGCTATTGATAAGATGCTTCGCGTCACTTTTAGTTCTGCCGCTAGACGTCAACTCACTGTGGCTGTAAGTCCATTTTTTGTTTTGCCAACTGTGACAAACCAGGTTTTTAATGGCACTGTTCTAAATTTTTTGCTAGTCGCGCCTGACCATCCCTACCATTCATTCTTCCGTCAAGCTTTTCTCTACCTCCAAGGCGAAATTTGCTGCTGCTAAGCCTAGTACATGCTTTTCTCATGGAGTTACTTACACTTTATTAAGGCACATCTGAAGTTACTTCTATCCTCGAGGAGCGTATACTTAATGTCTCCGCTAGTGTCGACATTCAGGAGACTGGCCGTGTTTTATCAGTTGGTGATGGTATCGCCCGTGTCTATGGCTTAAAGAATGTTCAGGCTGAAGAGATGGTGGAATTTTCTTCCGGTGTTCAGGTAACTTATACCTTTTGCAAGAAGTTGATGCAACCAGGGCATGGCTCTCAATTTGGAGCCTGACAACGTTGGCATTGTTGTCTTTGGTAATGATCGCCTCATCAAGGAGGGTGATACTGTCAAGCGCACCGGAAACATTGTGGACGTCCCCACCGGTCCCGGTCTTCTTGGTCGTGTCGTCGATGCCCTCGGCAATCCTATTGACGGCAAGGGCCCCATTCCTTGCGCCAAACGCCAGCGTGCTCAGTTCAAGGCCCCTGGTATTATTCCCCGTCAATCCGTTCATGAGCCTATGCAAACGGGTATTAAGTCGGTTGACTCTATGTTGCCCATCGGTCGTGGTCAACGTGAGTTGATTATCGGTGATCGTCAAACCGGCAAAACCTCAGTGGCTCTTGATACCATTCTCAACCAGAAGAAATGGAACGACGGCTCTGACGAAACCAAGAAACTTTACTGTGTTTACGTTGCTATTGGCCAGAAACGCTCCACTGTCGCCCAGTTCGTCCAGACCCTTGAGGAGAATGATGCCCTCAAGTACACCATCGTTGTTGCTGCCACCGCATCTGACGCCGCTCCTCTCCAGTTTTTAGCCCCCTATTCTGGCTGTGCCATGGGCGAGTACTTTCGGGATAACGCCAAGCACGCGCTGATAATCTATGACGATTTGTCTAAGCAGGCCGTTGCTTACCGTCAAATGTCTTTGCTTCTTCGCCGTCCTCCCGGTCGTGAGGCTTACCCAGGTGATGTGTTCTACCTCCACTCCCGTCTTCTGGAACGCGCTGCCAAACTCAATAAGAACTTTGGCTCTGGTTCGCTCACTGCCCTCCCCGTCATTGAGACCCAAGGTGGTGACGTGTCAGCCTACATTCCCACCAACGTAATCTTCCATTACGGATGGGCAGATCTTTTTGGAAGCTGAACTATTCTTCAAAGGTATCCGCCCCGCCATCAACGTCGGTATTTCGGTTTCCCGTGTCGGATCTGCTGCCCAGACTAAAGCCATGAAGCAAGTCGCTGGTTCCCTCAAGCTTTTCTTGGCTCAGTATCGTGAAGTTGCCGCCTTCGCTCAGTTTGGTTCTGATCTGGATGCCTCAACTCAGTTCTTGCTAAACCGCGGTGCCCGTCTGACCGAGCTTCTCAAACAGCCCCAATACAAGCCTATGGCGGTTGAGCAGCAGATTGCCATCATTCATGCCGGAGTAAACGGGTTCCTTGACAAAATTGAAGTCCGAAAGGTGGTCGAGTTCGAGAACGCCTTCTTTACCTTTCATCACTTCTAACCACAAGGACATTCTCGACGCCATCCGCGAAGAAGGCAAACTTTCCGAAGAGAATGAGAAGAAGCTTCGCGCCATTATCGGTGACTTCGTTAAGACTTTCAACTAACCGCTCCTTTTATTAGTTGATAATTTATAAAGTAACATTTAAAAGTTTAACATTTACCGGTTCCGCACTTTATATTGAGTTTTATCTAAATTGCCGACCAAACTTTCAGCTTTCGATCTTACGCTGTGTGCTCATTTATAATGCGATTAAACTAGTTCAAATAGCGAGCTTTTGCTTGTAACAAAGACTAGTTTATACTTTGTAAATTAAAAATAGTTTCACTCCAATACAGCATAGTTCTTGATTTAACATGAAAGTCAAAACTTGTGCTGATTAGTAATTAAAAAAGTGTTTAAGTGAACACTATATAAAGTTTATAGAATGAGGGTTGCGTTGTTGACAAACTGGTTGTGAAGTTTTGGCCCAAGAACCTTTGTAACCTCAAAATCAATTGTAAAACAATGTTATACGATTATATCTAACTGAAAAGTAAAGTTATCAAACCATTCAAGTAGTGATAAAACATCACCAATTTTGTTAACCCTTTGCACTCGTATGTCACGCTGGAGGTGACAATACAAGTTGACACCCAACAACTTTGAAAATAAACCGAGTGAAAAGGGTTAATAAAGCTCCAAAATTTGGTAGTAGCTATGTACGATGTTTAGCACCAAGATGCGATTGTAGGACACGAGCTTTTGATTTCTACACCAATTTTAACTCAATAGTTTATAGTTTCTTAGAGTCTACTATCTGTTGATACTAGGGCGTGCGAATGTTATATTTTCAAAGTCTCAAGTTAGCCCTACAGGAACCTAAAGTTGCCTCCGATATGCAAGCTAAGTGATATCTGAAGCATCTGACCTTAAAGTTGATGTTAACTTAGATTAAAAGTCTATCGAAACATACTTTTGTATTTTATCAAGGTCTTATGGTTTAAGAATCGATTAAGGCTATACGGCTTCCGCTTTTAACACAAAAATTGGGGTTAAGTAAGTGATAGTATAAGTAATTTAAATACTAATTATGGAATTTCACATGCCTTTGTAACCCAGTGTCAATAAGTAGTAAATTGGTTATTATAAACTTAAAAGTGAACTTTAAGTTTTTAGTTGAATTCTAGGAGTTTGGGGTTTAAATACACCCTAATTGTTTAATTTTAGTGGCTATCAATAGATTTAGTAAAAAATTATTACTATAGTTGTCTTACAATGTCTTTACTGATAAGCTACTTTTCAAGCTCTGTTACTTATGGTTTGCATCTGACTAAATTCTAATTTAGCAAGTGTAAAAATTTATAGGTCTTGATTATTTTTGGCCAATAACCCCTATAAACTTATTACTTGCACAGATTCAGTTTTTGTACAATTTGTCTATATTGTATAATAGTTGATATGATTGGTTGATAATAGTATGACAACTATTATCTGTAGTTGAATGGAAGTCCTAGATCTTGGCCCAACGTTCAGCCAGTATTTCCTCTCAAAATACTTACAATGTCTTGAAATAGGGATTTGTTCCCTCATACTGTCTAACCTGATCTTCTCTTAGATTCCAGTTTACAGTATCTCTGGTTCAACACACAGTCAGCAGCAATCTCTGATTTGATTCCATTTCTTCTCTGGATCCCCACTCAGATCCTTACTCTTTTCCTTAAAGAGTCTTCCAATTATTGTACAAGGCAATAATATCCCTGAGAAAGAATAGAATAAATAGATGCTGATAAAGTTTACTAAGCTAAGACTCTACTAAAAGTGATAGTCTGGTAAATACTATAATACTATATGGTAAAAACTACTATCCTCTATTAATGAATTCTAGGGAATTTTATAGTAGGGGATTTGGTGTCCAACCCTCAGTTAACACCTCCTTAATGAAATGGCAGCTGTTGCTGTTGAATCACCCATCCTTGTCTCAGCAGCAATGGTCTTCCCCATCCTGGCTAAGATTCTGTCATTGGACATCCTTGAGACCTAAAATAGAAAGAATCAAAAAGTGTCTTTAACATTTTCCTTATGATCCAAGTGAACCAACCATATTTGGCAAGTGACCTGCTTAGGTAATGGGACTTGTTACCCATTAAGGCAGGTCACAAACCAACTGATCTATTTGCTAGTTGCAGGCAGCATCACTCACCTTGCAACTTACTCCTTAAATTCCTGATCAGTTGGTGATGAAACCCAACTGTTACCAATCAGTACACCTGATAGTTAATCAACTATCAATGCCCCTATTTTGTTGGCAACTTCACCCAATGAGTTCTTAAGTATTTGTCCAGATTGATCCCCAATGGATATGGCCAGGCAAATAACCTAAAATCCCCCAAACATAGTTACCCTAAAATCAGTGTCAGCTAATTTCTAATTTACCTTGCATTAGGGAATTATAATCTAGCAATTCCTGGTAATCTAGATGTCTGGGAATATGGGCAAAAATTCTAATGCATCCCCCCTCTTGCCTAGATTTCCAGCAAGAAAAGGACTGGGGCAGGAGAATGCCACTTCAGACACTCAGTCAAATACTTCATTTGCTCAAGTGGAGTATACTCATCAATACTCAATGCTGCTTAGGATAACCTTCAGCATACAGTGTTCTTCCTCTTCCTACTTGCTACCACCTACTCAGAGCGCAGTACCCACAATCTTCTGTTATGCTGGGTTGATCAATTTACTCATGATGATATTAATCCCAGGATCCAGGTTTCCCCCATCAGGATATATGACCCACTGTCATATTCAGGATTCTTGGTCTGGCATACTCAATTTCCTGATTTTCTCCTTATCCTCAAAAGGAGACTCTTGTTGTCAATGTTTGTTTTTCAGCCTAATTAAGAATACTCATTTATGTTTGCCCTTGTTATTTTTCTTCTCATAACCTATTGGCTTATATCATTCTTAATTATTCTCTGGAGAGCTTATCCCATTAATTTTGAGATTAATTTCTCCAAAATTGGAGCTTAATTGATTGTAGAGTGCATAATGTTGACTATCATATAAGTCCAATATCCCCTCTCTTATCCAGCTCATATATCTAATTCTGACTTGTGGTACCAACAGCTGCTCAACAGTTTGTCTGATCAATATCTTTGGCTCTTCCAGTAGATGTGTCAGACTTCATGATGGAACCTCTTCTATGGTCCTTCCAGGACTCATACTCCTATTCTGGCCCTGTGGCTAGTCCTTTCATGGAATTACCAGAAATGGTAACCAACCCCACTGAAACCAGATTAGCAATTGTCTCAAATGACTTACGGCCAATCCTTCCTGTCATCAATTCCAGAATTAGATTTTGAAACTCTCCTGGATTTGGCTAATTTCACAGATGTGCCTAAAATCATTGTTGATGCTCCTGAAATAATGCCATTTGCTCTTAATCATTTCTTCCTCACCAGGTCAGACTTGCTTCCAGAGTTCCTCTTATGACTCAGTCAATACTACAACCCAGCTGTCTTGGTCACTGAACTCACCATTGGCAACACCATGCATTTCAAACTCCCCTATGCAGAATTAAGGGCCCAAGTCATTGAGGCTTTATACATAGCTCTGAATTCTTCTGATCCTGAGAACATCCTATATTGGAATATTGCAGCTTATGCTCTTCACTTTGCCAGCCAAGTTCTTTGAAGTTGGGCCATGAAGCTTCCAGCCTCTCAGGTTGGGACCATCTAGTACTAAAAAAAAGAAGCTTCCAGCCTCTCCTGGCTTCCATCATTCATTCTGCTTCAGCTTCTGAGAAGCTCATAGTTGTCACTTGCAGGATACCATTTGCTCCTTGCATGACTATCTTGTTTCTGGCACGTCCCATTAGTATCTGCCACTGATGTCTTTAATAGGGGGCATGGTTTGACAACCCCCATCTAGTATCCCTTGTTTGCTGCCAGCCCAAATGTCTGGTCTTCTTGAAAAAGCCCATAGGCAAGTGCTCAAGACCAATCTTCCAGCTCCAGTACCATATCAGGATTACTTGGGGTTATTTGCTGACTGCCTCTTCCTGTACCGTTGCTTTCCTCCCTGCGCTGGGGTATTGCATTTGGCTTCTTTTGACATCTCAATTTCCCTTCCCTAGTCACTTTCTCACAAAACTGCATCCGCTCAACAAACTTGGTTTTGTGTAGGTCTAGCCCTCGCTAGCGTCCAATCTCATATAGATTTTGATGGGTTATTCACTCCTACTGCGATCCATCCTCCCTCCCCAAGAGGTGACAGGCAGAATCATTACAAACCAAGGAAAAAATAAGAAAAAAAATTATAAAAACATATCAATTTTCTATGCATTTTTTATTATTCTTTTTTATTCCATTATTTTTATCAATCTTTTATTTTTTTCTTCTTTTTTCCATGAGACTTGACCTTGTTTAGGTTCAGTGGTCCATTTTTTATTCCCCTCAAACTGGATCCTAGGTATCCTTAGACTTACCAGTTTTCTATGGTTCAGAGGTCCTTTTTTCAAACTTGACCTAATCATTAGGACATAACCAACTTAATGGCTCAGCGGTCCTTTGGTTACTCTTTTTTTGTTATTTTTTCATCATTCCATTGCTTCAAATACTTAGCATGGGCTCAATTTACTACATTTCCATCCAAGAGGCTTCTGATGGAGTAGGCATCTGTCACCATCTTAGTGATAATCTCAAATGGACCCAACCATAATGCATCCAGTTTGTTTCTTCTCCAAAAACCATGTATATTGCAATAAGCAACTCTTTCATCTATTCAGTATACTGTTAAGGCTAGTTGGTTCTTATTGTCCGTTGATTTTGCTCATATCCTTTTCTTCAAAGTCATATTGAATTCTTGCAATTGCATTTTGATCAGTATATTTGTCAATCAGTTCAGATACTGCTCAGCACTCATCCCCAATGTTGATTCCAACACCAAATATAAGATTGGTGGCAACGCGGCCTTCCTCCCATATAGTAATTAAAATGGCATTTTTCCCATCACCGTATGATGACTGATATTATAGGCAAACATCACTGAACTCAGGTACATTTCCCATAATGAAGTTCTTCCTGCGACTAGCTTCCTCATCATCATGGCCAGCATTTTATTAACTTGTTCTACCAGTCCGTTTGTCTCCAGCTGGTAGGGTAAAGACACGACTCCTCAAATCCCCATTATCTCATTTAACCACAGGATCACATGAGATGTGAAGTATGTCCCATTGTCACTCAGCAGGACCTTCGGGCATCCATGTTGATATACTACTTGATCCAGGATGAACTTTGCAGTACTGGTAGCGTCTACTTTCATTAGGGCCTTTGTCTCGACCCATCTTATCAGATGATCAATTGCAACTATTATGTACTTGAATCCCCCCTGTGCTTATTGTCAGTGGTCCCATCACATTGATGGACACCATATGCCAAGAAAATTTAGGGCGGACAGTCAGCATCCAGTCATATTCTTATGTGGCTTGTGAAGCTGGCACTCCAGATAGCAAGCTAGATAGTCAGCGACAATATAGTTGTCTACTCCCAATGGTAGTACTGGCAAATATGGTCAGTCATTTTTTCATGTCTCCATTTCTGACAACCTTATAGGCAGCTTAAACAATAGCTGCTCTTTCCAACAGCATTAGGAATAGTAACTGCTTTCCATTAATTGTCTTAAACACTTGTTCATCCATGGTCTCAGTGTTTTCCATTGATTTTCAAAGTGCACCTTGGATTTCTTGGGGCTTGTCCTTAATTTCTCCATCGACCATTCTTTGGAATAACTCATCCTACTGCTGTTATACCATCTGGACCATTGGTAACTGCAATAACACATCCACATTCTGGTGAGAAGCCCCTGCTTGGTGGACAATCT
Source organism: Massospora cicadina (assembly GCA_022478985.1). Lineage (NCBI taxonomy): Eukaryota > Fungi > Entomophthoromycota > Entomophthoromycetes > Entomophthorales > Entomophthoraceae > Massospora > Massospora cicadina. The sequence continues at coordinate 138,151 of JAKSZP010005466.1, forward strand.
CATAATCATAATCCTGTAGCTTTAGTGCCCATTGGGCCAGTCATCCTTCTGGTTCTCTCAAATTGTGGAGCCAACACAACAAGATTGGTCCATCACTACTTTGAAGTGCATTATGTGGATGTACACCTGAAACTGTTTACAGGTGTAAATGACCACAAAGCATTCATGCTCAGTTACAATGTAGTTCCTCTCCATGGCTGAGAGTGTCCAGCTCACATATGCCACCAGATGTTTGTCCCCAAGTTCATCTACTTGGCTTAATATGGCGTTGACCGCTGTCAACAAAGCATCAGTTTGTATAATAAACTCTCAATCAAAATTTGGATATTTCAAAATCAAAGAATATATCAGATATTGGCGTAACTCATCGAAGGATTTATGCGCTTCTTCATTCCATATGAATCCTTTCTTCAGATCATTCAACAGATGGAATAAGGGCTTGGCAATTCTGGCAAAATCCTGAATAAATCTTCTATAGTATCTGACCATTCTAAGGAACACTTGGATATCTCAGACAATCTTTGGCACAGCCATTTGTTCTATGGCTTCGATTTTATGGGCTTGCAGATGCAATCCACTAGAGTTGATCACGAATCCCAGGTATTCCAACTCTTTCTTGAAGAAGTGACACTTCCTTGGCTTAATCTTTAGGTTGGCTCGGACAGTCACTTGAATACTTCCTCCAATTGGTGTAGATGGTCAGTAAACTTCCTACTGAACACATTGATATTGTCCAAGTACACCAGGATGCATGACAACCTCAATTTATTTAATATAATGTCCATGGCGCTCTCAGAACGTTGCAGGTGCATTGCATAGACCCTGGGGCATCCTTGTCAGTTGATATAGCCCCTGCGAAGTAGTAATCACGCATTTCTCTTGGTCTTCTCTTGGCAAATAGATTTTCCAATATCCTGATATTATATCCATCACGGAGAAATAAAGCACTTCTCCCAATTGTTCTAGCACATCATTGATTCTTGGTAGGAGATATGAATCCTTTTTTGTAATTTTATTAAGCTTCTGGTAGTCAGTCACCACCCAATTAGAGCCATCCTTTTTCTTCACAATAAGAATTGGACTTGCCCATGGACTCAACAATGGAACTAGAAGCTCATGATTCACTAGTTTGCTGATTTCTTCTTCCACTACTGCTTTGGCTGCCTTTGGCCATCAAATAAATCTCATCCTGATCAGCAAAGTTTCCCCAGTATCAACCTTGTGAATCACATCTCTCATGCATCCCAAATGTAAAGAGAGTGTTTATAACTCTCCTGTTCCAAGCGTGGTAGTGCATGGTGCACAGGTCCAACACCAGGGAACTAGCCGTTGATACAAAAGGTACTAGAGCCTAGCAAAGGGTGCTGGAGCAATAATAACTTAAGTAAAGGAGTGCAATCATTATAAAAAATACCCAACCAAAAGTGACACGGTGCACAAAGGGGAAAGGGGTAAGCGTCCCAGGTTGAAGGGAACCTGGGCGAACCAACGGTGCACTAGGGGCTAACTAAATCATATGTAAATGGTATGGTGAATGTAGCGTGAGACCTCCTCAAAGAGGTCCACACACAGGATCATCAGAGATAAAATAAAATTAAAACGGGAAAATGAGGAAGTTTATTGGGAAGGTTGACCAACAAAGATTGTTGGTCAAAGAAACCAAAAGTTAAATTTCGTTGGGGTAATTCAGGGTCTGTCAAAGTGGTCCTAAGCACTGATTCACCAATAGGCAAACACTCCTATCCAAATTGGTAGAATACACCAAAATGGACTTCACTCAAGTAATTGATTGAAGTTGTATCTGACCCAAACGCTTATTTTCATAAATGGAATGGGTTTCAAAACCCCATTCCTCAACAGACTGAATTAAACTGCCATTGGTAATAAAATAAATCGTCCATTTTAACGCCTGGGCTGACAAAAGGGGCTGGGCGTTATGCACCACACTAGTACCAACCTGGGCATATTTGACTTGTACCCAGCTTTGGTCTAATGTGTGCTTGAGGTCAGGGAGGGCCTGAAGCTTCACCTTCTGGGCCTCCTGCCGCCCAGCCTTATCCTTAGGGTTGGTGCCCACTATCATGTCATTCAACCATGACATTGCCCTCTCCTCCCAATGGGGCTCAACCCCCCTTCAGGGACTTGTGAAAGAGAAAAGTTCTTGTGGGCTGGGGCCAACTTCATAGTGGCAACGGTTGGTTTGGGTTGAGATCCAGCGGCCTGTGGGAAACACTAATGGAATGCTTTGATCAGATCTTGGGCATGCACACAGTCATGCGCTGGTCCCAACTGTTCTCTGCAGCGTCAAAACCCTTCCAATATACCAGGTACTCAAATATTCTCTCAACACGGCGGGAGGCTACTATTTCATCCACTTCCCATTCTGGCGCCCCATCCATGAGATTGGCCTCAGGAGTCTCTGGTGGGGCCCTCAAACAACGTCAATTTACTCTCATGAAAGACAGAGAAGATCTGAAATAAAGAGGGAAGATCCAACTGGTATGAGGCATGGCCCACCTTTCTAACAACGCGGTAAGGGCCAATTCTCTTTGGTTTCAGCTTTTACATGGCTGCTTGATAGGTATGTTATGAGCATCAAGCATCACGAGATCCCCTTGCTTGTATGCTGGACCCACTCGGTGCTTACCATCAGCGTTCTCCTTATAGACTTGCATTGCCGCCTCCAAACTTGTGGAAACCCCCTGGTGGACCTTCTTGATAGTCTTGGCAAAGTCCACCACCGCTTAAACTTTAGATCCCAGCTGGGCTCCATGTTAAAGGTGGGGGTAAAGCCATGGTTAGTGAAAAAATGGGAAACAACCGATCAAAGAATACCAAGTGTTGTTATAACCAAATTGGGCCATAGGAAGGTGAGAAACCCAATCTGAATGATCTGCAGCAGTGTAACACCGCAGAAACTGTTTCAAGCACTGGTTCATTTTTTCAGTCTGCCCATCTGATGGGGGGTGATAGGCAGTTGAACAGAAGGGGCAAATCTGAAGAGCCTTATACAACTCTTCCCAAAAGATGGAGGTAAACTGGGGTCCCCGGTCACT